>JAMKQA010039972.1:0-26229 GCA_024699735.1 Posidonia australis | reverse complement strand
TTATCTTTTCATGTTTGGATTTTCCTAGATGTTTAAATTGCATTTCTTGAGTTTACAAGGACTTTGCATTGCATAACATTCTGGAACCCATTATATTAGATGACATTGCACTGCATGGATTTCTGGTGTTTTCCTCAGCACATCTTCTTGGCCCCACTAGAGCACCTAGGTGGCGCACTAGACTGGAGCACCAGTCTGGCGCACCAAACAAGCACATCAGCTTGTTTTTCAGTAGCACACAGCAGCTTTTCACATAATTTTTAGCATGTTTTCCCGTTTTGATTTGCTTCTGGTTTTCTTTGGTTGTCTTCCTGGATGTACCGGGAAGACCCTATTCTATTTTTAGCCCTTTTTATGCATGGTAGATCACATTTTTCATATAGTAAAGCAAGGATGAAAATCGCTCGAAATTTTTAGATCTTTGATCTTATTTATGCAATATCCTTGCACCAATGCTTGACCTGCTATACGAGCGATCCTTCTGAGCATTAGGACACACCCTACAACCCATGCACCCCTATTTTAGCATAAGACACCACTCACTTAGCATGGCATTGCATATCACCCTCGGGCGTACAGAGAAGGTTGAAAAGCCGACATTTCATATAAGTAAATGAGAAACCTATAGAAAGACCGATTTTCGGGTGCACGAGGGTGCCTAATACCTTCCTTGTGCGTAACAGGGATCCTTGCCCATTTCTGGTTTGAGACCTTCTTTTCCATTGACTTATTTGCATGATTTGAGTGTTTTAAGCGGTTTTCCTTGTCTTTCGTTTTTAAATAGACTAGGTGGCGACTCTTGCTTGTTTATCATTATTTTATTATTTTTTATCCTTAACTTTACCGATCCTCGTGCATTTGGCCTTTCGCGCCAAGCCCGAGGCTGTCGCGGGCATGGTTACACCCACGATTTGGAGATGGCTACCATAGTGTTTGCTCTCAAGCTTTGGCGACACTACCTCTATGGAGAGCAGTTTGAGGTCTTCACGGATCATCAGAGCTTGAAGTATACCTTGATACAGAGGGACCTCAACCTGAGGTAGCATCGTTGGGTGGAATATCTGAAGGACTATGATTTCAACGTGTCCTACCACCCTAGTAAGGCCAACATGGTGGCCGATGCCCTGAGTCGGCGTACGCACTTGATGGCGAGCCTAATGGTCAAGGAGTTGACCATGTTGGAGGATTTGGTGAGCTACAGGAAGAAGCGGCAGGCTCGGGGGACAGTTGGTGCCTGGGTGGCCAACCTGTCTATTCACCCTAATTTGTTAGAGTTTATTGTCACCTATCAGCAACTGGATCCATTTGTCGAGGCTGTGTTTGAGAAGTTGGAGGCTGGTGGAGAGCCTTATTTCTTTGTTGGGGCATATGGAGAGTTGAGGTATGATATGCGCTTGTATGTGCCCCAGCAAGAGGAGGCCAGGCAGAGATTGTTGGATGAAGCGCATCGGTCTAGGTACACTATTCACCCTGGGAGTATGAAGATGTACCGAGACTTGAAGCAAAACTTTTGGTGGCCTGGCATGAAGAGAGATGCTGTTGACCTTGTGGCGAGGTGTACAATCTGCCAGCTGGTCAAGGTAGAGCACCAGAGACTTGCAGGGACCTTGCAGCCTTTGGATATTCCTGTGTGGAAGTGGGAGCATATCTCGATGGACTTTGTGACTGGTTTGCCTCGTACTCAGAGGAAGAACGACACCATGTGGGTGATTGTTGATCGGCTAACTAAGTCTGTTCACTTCTTAGCCATTCAGGTGAAGCTTCCGATGCATCGCTTGGCGGAGTTATATGTGTCCGAGGTGGTTTGGCTGCAAGGTGTTTCGGTATCCATCGTGTCAGACAGAGACACATGGTTTACCTCAAGGATCTGGAGAACTTTGTAGGAGACCTTTGGCATCGTGCTCAACTATAACACAGCATTTCATCCTCAGTCGGATGGTCAAATAGAGAGGACTATCCAGACGCTGGAGGATTTGCTTAGAGCATGTGCCTTAGACATTCATGGGAGTTGGGAGGACCATCTACCATTGATTGAGTTCGCCTACAATAATAGTTATCACTCGAGCATCAGGATGGCATCGTACGAAGCTTTGTTTGGTAGGCCATGCGGATCACCACTTTGCAGGAGCATGGTGGGCAAGCGTCAGTTGATTGGTCTTGCGCTTGTGCAACTATATGCGGACAAGGTGGATTTGATCCGTAGCAGGCTGTTGGCTGCATAGTGTCGACAGAAGAGTTATGTCGACAGGAGACAGAGACCGCTGGAATTTTTGGTGGGAGACTATGAGTTCCTTTCGCCAACCAAGGGTGTCATACGGTTTGGGAAGAGTGGGAAGCTGATTCCTCGCTATATTGGTCCGTACCAGATTACCTAGAGGATCAGTGAGGTTGCTTATCGGTTGGACTTACCACTAGAGATGTTGTTCGTGCACGACGTGTTCCATGTCTCCATGCTGAGGAAGTGTCTGGCTGATGCATCTCATGTGATCCCAGTTCAGCCAGAAGGGCTCCTGGAAGATCTGTCCTTTGTGGACGATGCTGTCTACATTATTGACCGCAAGGAGTAGGTGTTGCGGAACAAAGTGATTCTGATTGTTCTGGTGCGGTGCCGGCATCATGGAGCCAAGGAGGCCACGTGGGAATGTGAGGAAGCCATCCTAGCACAGTACCCGTATCTTTTCGCCTAGTGATTTTGGGGGCGAAATCTTCTTTTAAGAGGGTTAGGATGAAACACCCATAAAATTCATTTTTGTAATTATTTACATTTTAATGAATTTATTCTCGGACGGGTGTTACTGTTCCGAGGCCTGTTTGTGTGGTTTGGTGCTTTGGGCTTGGGCCTCATGAGCCGACTTCTGTTTGCATGTCCCTGTGTGTGGTTGGCACTGTGCATTGTGGCATTGTACTTGTAGGGCCTGGGGGTGGGTCCGTGTGGGGCCTGCATTGTGGGTCGGTTGGTGGGAGTGTTTGGTGCGGGGAGTCGTTGGCTCGTGCTGTGCGTCTGGTGGTTAGAGATGTGTAGGTGTGCATGTGCAGCGACTTCCTCCCCTGTGTATTAAATGCATGCATGGGGCCAGTCTTCTCCAGCACACCTTCCTCTCTTCTTCTCTTTGCCAACTTCTCCTCCCTTACTTCCAGTGGCGACCGAGCGGTGCGAAACACCAGAACCCAGCTGAGTCTCCTTTCCCTCATTCCCTTTTCCCCCCACCACTCCTTTTTCTTCTTCACTCCTCCTTCCCGTCTTTGTTGGTGGGTGCAGGTGAGGAACAGAGAGAGAGCCTAAGAGTGGGAGAATGAGAGGCGGAGGGGTGCGATGGCTTGTGGCGGTGTGTGGAGGTCTGGTGGTGTGCCCCGGTGGTCGAGAGAGCCCTGGTGAGGGTTGGGATCGCCAGAGGTTGGCGTTGCTCGTCGAAGAGCGTTTCTCAGGTACGCACCTCCAACCAATGCATAGAGAGAATGAAATTGGTAGAAATTGATAGGATTGTATGCAATCTATTTAAATTTATGTTCTTAGAATTTATTGTTAATTTATGTGTATTTATGGAGGTAATTATCAGTGTTAAATGCGATCGTTGTGGTTTGGGTCGTTTTGACCCTTAAGCCTTTGCAAATTTATATCTTGCTGCATGGTGAATGGTTTTTGGTTTTGTTTGTTGGAATTTGGAGTAGAATCAATGGTCTACATCTTATGTTTTATGTGAGATTTTTGGTGTTTGTTTTGAGGGACCGATCGGAGGTCCCACTTTGAGCAATTTCGGACGTTGATTTTTTGGGCCATTTTCTGGGATCGTAGAATTCGACATGCCGAATTGGAATGGCATACCTAAGCAGTGAATTTTAGTATACTGAATCTATTCGACATGCCGATTTTCTATTTGTTTCGGTCCTCTAGTCAATTCTGTCAGCTGAATCCTTTTAGTCGACCGACCTAGTAGATTTCAGCATACCGATGACGGAACGACATACCAAATCAGTGGAATTCGACATACCGAACTTGTTTTTCGACATGTCGAATCAGGGCCCAGATATTTTTATAAAATCTGATTTCCATGGGTTTCTCAGATTGGTTTGTATAGTCCTTTTGAGATGGGATTGTGGGTCGTCAGTGGTGGTCCCTTGAGACACCTGATGTGTTGTTTTGTTGTGGTTTTAGAGAGTTTTCAAAGATATTAAATGGTTTTGAAAAAGGGGCTTCAAAGAGATGGTTGGCCCATTTTGGAAAATGATTTTCCTGATTTTCTGTGTGCGAGCCGAGACAATGTGGGACCGTGTCGTCCGGACCAGGGAATGTGACGACATTCTTGGGTAGTCGGGAGCAACTCCCTGGTTGAGGTCGGGGGTCGAGATACCTGAGGCTAAGGGACGTCGGGTCTTGGAGGTATGAGACTCCTTGACTGTCGTCTCGAGCCTAGGGTTGTGGTCCGCTGGTTGAGGTGTCTTGTGGCATGACAGGGAGGTATGATGCTCCTGCTTTCGTTGTGAGCACCGAGGCTCGGGTGTCGTTGGGTGTGGAGGTATGACACTCCTTCCTGAGCACTGTGTGTGGAGGACGTCGTGAGGAGGCATATCCTGTGGTGGCCAGTGCGGGTGGGACACATGCCTCATAACTGGTAGCGTCTTGAGAGACAGGACAGCCTTCCTAGGGGGTTGTCTTTGTGAGGGTTCTCTTGGTGGAGGAATCGCGGGATGATGATCACTCCTACACAAGGTGGCATCACTATGGCAGTGTAGAATTCCATGGTTGCTCCTCGGTGGATTGCTTTTGGCCAGAGTTTGGTTGCCTCGCACTGGACTTCCCGTCTCACTATGTATGGTTTTGGCCATTAGGGGCCTTTGCTTGTGGTTTTGGGTTGGTAGAGCCCTGGTTGTGGTTTTGGCCGGTGTGGGCCTGGTTTGTGGGGTTTTAGAGAAAATGGTTTACGAAATGAATTTAAAGGAAAATTAATTATAATTTTGTTTTCCACTGTTTTTCGTTGGGTGCGTGCTGGTTGACGTTTGTCACTCATGTGTTTTCCTTGTGTTTTTGAGTTGTAGGTGCAAGCACGCAAAAGGTTGAGCATAGTGCTTATAGTCCGGAGTATTGTAGCCACACATACAGGTTCCTAGTAGTTTGATATTTTTTGTTTAGCTTTAATTTTCCTATAATTTAATTTACTTTAAATTATTATTGAAAATTCGGAGCAAGACATATGATCCACTCACTGTACCTCGTAAAGTACGTTAGGGAGATCTTTTGCGTATCCTGCCATGCTCTTCTCTTGACAACACCACCTACCTCAGTCGATGCAACACATGGCTCTCCCAAGTGCTCAACATGCCTCTCCCAAGTGCTCAACATGCCTCCAAAAAATGTCTCAAACAGTGGACCAGCTTCACAACTCAATGAATATCTTCCACTACCACTTTGGTATTAAAATACCACTTAGAGTGCAATAGCAAAAAGGATATCATATTGGGATCTTTTCTTAAGGGTCTCAGCTCTCCTCTCTTTTAAACCTAATATTCCCTGTCTAACTTGGGTGTCGGAGCATCTTTGGTCAACTGTCGGCCATCCTCCTACTAGAAAAACTTGAAATTGCAAGGATAGATGTACTCGCAATGTCCTCGCGAAAGACCTTTGCAAGGACATTTTGTTCTCGTAATATAGTCATCATTAAATTGCATTCGCAAGGATATTTCCTCACTATGTGCATGTAAATAAAAAAAATTAAAATTCCAAGGAGTTTGTGTGGACAATGTCTTCATGAAGTCCTCGTGAGATCTAAAAAAAATTTACAAAAAAATTTATATTTTTATATTCAATGCTATCATTCTCAAATAAACAAACTCCAACTACATGACTCTCGACCTGTCAAAATTTCTAAAAATATGAGAATCACATACATTGTATCCATAACACAATATATCTAGGTTAGTTGTATCACATCCCCTACTTGTCTAGGAGTCCTCCCTAATTGCAACAATATATTTAGGTTGTGCCCTTTTTGTATTGTAGGTACTCTTTAGACATTGATGCAAAACACAGGTTGATTGGGTGCTGTAAAGACATTAGGATTACATGATCATGAGTAAGGATTCTCTAAACACAAGTGTTGCAATATACCTATAAAAAATGCATTTCATTGTATTTAAAGATAAAGTGAAAGTAAGTTATAGTGAAAAGCTAGGTCTTCTCCAACATTTACATGGACAATCCAAATAAATAAGACAAGAAATGTAGCATGCAAATTATTCAGTATGATACAGATTAACCCATAACTAACATGCGTTCAGCAAAAATATTTCTGGCATAGTTTGATTTTAATGAAATGGATAACAAAAAATGGGAATCGAAGGGAAATACCATGTGCAAGAGCAATTGTAGACATAGTGGCAACCTCCACTGAGACCAAAATGATACACCTTTGCCCTTTGGAATGATATAAGAGACTTGAGCACAAAGATATTTAGTACATCCTTTAATTAAATAGAAGCAAAGCACATATTCATGGTTGTACCTTGTATCTTTTGGGAATTCCAACAAAACATTTTACAAAATAAAGAAACCACTTTAAATTGATAAATGGTTCTCATTAAAAGTACGTAGTATTACTTACAAGTGTGTAAGAAACAACATTGTACACTAAAATATATCAAATTATGGTTTCAGAAATATTTTGAATAAAAATTCCTCATCTTCAAGCTATATACGATTCACTTGTCAAATGATTGGAAATAGTTAAAATACAAAAGAAATATAGGCTTTGCTTAGATGGGAGAATTGCCTAAAATGTCAAGAAATACCTAGAAGCTCTTTTTCTTAAACTTAGCGGAGTTGCTATAAGTCAAGAAATCATTGACTAGAACACATTTACAACATTATTCATGAATGTTATTGTAATGATGTAGACCTTTGGTGGCATTTTTAGCTAGCTTTTTTGTTAGATGTTCTGGGTCAACCACTGTAACACCCCCCATTCCTATAATAAATTAAAACAATTTAAATTACAAAAAATTAAAAGCTAAACAGAAATATCATCTACCAGGAACTTGTGTGTGCGGTTACGAGACTCCGGACTATGTGTACTATGCAAAAACTCATCTGCATGTTTGCACCTACAACCCAAAGCCATGAAGAAAGCATGAGTGACAAAAGTCACCTAGCACGCACCCTACGAAAACGACGGAAAACAAAACTATAATTAGTTTTCCTTTAAATTCATTTCACAATCATTTTCTCTAAAATCCCACAAACCAAACCTACAAGGTTGAAAACCACAGCAAACGTGGCCCACACAGGCCAAACAGCTAATGGGACTCTCCCAGCCCCAAACCACAAGTAGGGCCCTCAATGACCAAAACCACATAAAGTGAGTTGGGAAACTCGGCACCAGGCAACCAACTCTGGCTTCAAGCAGTCACTAGGGTGCACTGCACTGCCACGATGTATCACCCTGTACAGAAGCCGCGCCGTCCAGTGATTCCCTCACCTGAAGAACCCTCACAAAGCCAACCTCTCTAGGAAGGCACGTGTCCCACCCGCACTGGCCACCACAGGGTACGCCTCCTCACGGTGTCCTCCACACGGTGCTCAGGAGGGAGTGTCATACCTCCACACCCGATAACACCCGAGCTTTAGTGCTTACAACGACAATAGGAGTATCATACCTCCTCATCATGCCACAAGACATCTCAACCTTAGCTTCGAGACGACAGATAAGGAGTCTCATACCTCTAAGACCCGATGACCCTCAGCCTCAGGTATCTCGACCCCTCGACCTCAACTAGAGAGTCGTGCTCGACCACTTGAGAATGTCGTCATATTCCTTGATCCTGACGACACTATCCCACGGTGTCTCGGCCCGCACATTAGAAACCAAGAAAACCATTTTCCAAAATGGGCCAACTCATCTCTTTGAAAACTATTTTCAAACCATTTTATATCTTTGAAAACTTATTCAAAAACCTCGATAAAATGACACATCAGGTGTCCCACAAGACCACCACTGATGGCCCACGATCCCATCTCAAATAGGCAAAACAAACCAATCCAGAAAACCCACGAGAAACACATTTTATAAAACAGTTGGGCCCTGATTCGGCATACTGAAATGGGCTCGGTATACCAAATCTCCTGGATCGGAAGATCGATCAGAATTGATCGACCAAAATAGGTGCAGGCACCTAAAATGGCAGACCAAAAATCGAAACGGTCGACCAAAAGTTCATGGTTCAGTAGATCGAATAAATCCGATCGACCGAACTAGGACACAACGGTCAACACTCATAGCCAAAAATGGTAGACTGAGGAGATTCAGTTGATCGAATTTCGACCTGAGGACCCAATTTGATAGAAAAACAACATACCGAAATGATTTGATATGCTGTTTTTTGTGAAACCAAAAAACGGCCCAGGGCACTCACCCGCAAGATTGTCCAAAATGGAACCAAGGAACAGATCCCCAAAACAAGCACCACAAAATCCAACTAAAACATATATGGTAGACCGTTGAGTCTACTCCTAATCCACATAAACAAAACCGAAATCCATTCATCATGCAAGGAGAAATAAATTCGAGAAGCCACAGGGGTCAAAAACCACTCAACACCATAAATGGCCATAATGGCCTCCTTAAATCATCATAAAACCACAATAAATTCTAGGAATGTAAATTTACCTAGATTCCATGCATTCGTATCATTTTCTACCATTTTCATGCTTTCTACAACACAAGGTGAGGTGCATACCTAAAATGAGCTCTCCAATGACCCAACTCGCTCTTTGGCTAACCACCGACCACCACCAGCGTGCGCGACCACCACAGGAGCCTCCTCGACCTTTGGAGCTCCAGCCACGCTAACGTCGAGCTATACGACCACCTCCACCTCTCATTCTCTCTCTCTCTCTGTCTCACACTGGCGCATGAAATAGAGGAGGAAGAAGGAGGCAGGGGAGGTGGGAAGGGTGAGGGGTGGTGGGGAAAGAGGGGAAAAGGAAAATGGGGTGAGAGTGGGGAGAGGTGGAGAGGAGGAGACGTGCGCCTGAGGGAGGAGGAGGAGAAGGAGGAAGGAGAGGGGAGAAGGGTGAGAAATTGGGGGTGGGTATGGTGCAGGGGAAACCACCGGTTGCAACCTTAATAATCGCAGGAAGAAGTAGTTATGCGCATGCTTAACTACCACCCCTAGACAAACACATGCACAACTCACCTACCAACTCCAAAGCACGCGGTAGTAGCAAGCCACACCAACTAGCCCCCAAACATGGGCCCCACACGGATCCACACACAAGCCCACAAGCACAATACCACAATGCACAATACCAACCACATGGAGACAAGCACAGGAATACACAACCAGAAGCTGGTCCACGAGGCCTAAGCCCAAAATTACAAAACATACAAACGGGCCTCGGAACAGTAACACCTGTCTAGGAATAAATTCATTAAAATGTAAATAATTACAATATGAACTTACGGTTGTTACATCCTAACCACCATAAAATAAGATTTCATCCATAAAATCACTAATTAGCGAAAAGATATGGGTACTAGGCTAAGATGGCTTCCTCACGTTCCCATGTGGCCTCCTCGGCTCCATGATGCCACCACTGCACCAAGACCAGTGGAATCACCTTGTTCCGCAACACCTGCTCCTTGCAGTTGACAATCTAGATAGCATCCTCCACAAAGGATAGATCTTCCTAGAGCCCTTCTAGCTGAACTGGGATCACATGAGATGCATCAGCCAGACACTTCTTCAGCATGGAGACATGGAATACGTCGTGCACAGATGACATCCCTGGTGGTAGATCCAGCCGATAAGCAACCTCACCGATCCTCTAGGTAATTTGGTATGGGCCAATGTAGTGAGGACTCTGCTTCCCATGCTTCCCGAATCTCATGACACCCTTAGTCGGTGACACTTTCAAAAACACATAGTATCCCACTAGAAATTCCAGCGGTCTCCGCCTCTTGTCGGCATAGCTTTTCTGTCGACTCTATGTAGCCAACAGCCTACTACGGATCAAATCAACCTTGTCCGCATATAGCTGCACAAGCTTAGGACCAATCAACTAACGCTCACTCACCTCACTTCAACAAACTGGCGGCCTACATGGCCCACCATACAAAGCTTCGTACGACACCGTTCCGATGCTCAAGTGATAACTATTATTGTAGGCGAACTCAATCAATGGTAGATGGTCCCCTTGCAGGTCTAAGGCAAACGCGCTGAACATATTCTCCAATGTTTGGATAGTCTTCTTTGTTTGACCATTCGATTGAGGATGAAATGCCGTGCTATAGTTGAGCACTGTGCTAAAGGCCTCCTACAGAGTTCTGGAGAATCTTGAGGTGAACCTCATGTCTCTGTCTAACATGATGGACACCAAAACACCATGCAGTCTAACCACCTCGGAAACATATAGCTCCAGCAGACGGTGCATCGGTAGCTTCACCTGAATAGCTAGGAAGTGAGCAGACTTGGTTAGCTGATCTACGATCACCCACACGGTATCGTTCTTCCTCTGTGTCTACGGCAAACAGTCATGAAGTCCACAGAGATGTGCCTTCACTTCTACATGGGAATTTTTAACTGCTACAAGGTCCCCTCAGGTCTCTGGTGCTCTACCATGACCAGCTGGCAGGTTGTACACCTCGCCAGATTGTCAGCAACATCCCTCTTCACGCCAGGCCACCAAAAGTTCCACTTCAGGTCTCAGTACATCTTTGTACTCCCAGGGTGAATAGTGTACCTAGATCGATGTGCTTTATCAAGCAATCTCTGCCTACCCTCCTCATGCTAGGGCACATACAGGCGCATATCATACCTCAGGTCCCTATAAGCCTCAACAGAAAAATGAGGCTCTCCATCAGCCCCCTGCTTCCCAAACACAGCCTGAACAAATGGATCCAGCTGCTGACAGGCGATAGTAAACTCTATCAACTTGGGGTGAATAGACAGGTTGGCCACCTAGGCACCAATCGTTCCCTGAGCTTGCCACTTCGGATTGCAGCTCACCAGATCCTCCAACATGGTCCACTCCTTGATCATTAGGCTCGCCAACACGTGCATATGTCGACTCAAGTCATCAACAACCACGTTGGCCTTCTCAAGGTGGTAGGATAGGCTAAAATCATAGTCCTTCAGATACTCCACCCACCGATGCTGCATGAAGATATACTTGAAGCTCTGGTGATCAGTGAAGACCTCAAATTGCTCTTCATACAGATAGCGTCGCCAAAGCTTGAGAGCGAACACTACGACAACCATCTCCAAATCGTGGGTTGGGTAGTTCTTCTCATGATCCTTCAGCTAGTGCGAAGCATATGCGATGACATTGCCATGCTACATCAGAACACACCCCAACCCAACACTACTAGGGTCACTATATACAATGAAGCCACCACTTCTAGAAGGTAGAGTCAACATAGGGGTAGAAATCAGACGAGACTTCAACTCTTGGAAACTCACCTCACAATTTTGGTCCCAACAAAACGGAACCCCCTTCCTGGTCAACTCTATCAGAGGTGCAGCTATGGAGGAGAAATCCTTGATAAATCTCCTATAATAGACCGCCCGACCCAAGAAACTCCTTACCTTCGCCTCAGTCTTGGGTCACTCCCAACTACTCACCGCCTCGACCTTGGCCGGATCCATTCTGATGCCTTTTTTAGAAATCAAATGGCCAAGGAACATAACTTCACTCAGCTGGAACTCACACTTGGAGAATTTTGCGTACAGCTGATGACGCCTCAGAGTATCCAAAACTGCCTTTAGATGCAAGGCGTGAGTCTTTATATCAGGGGAGTAGACCAGCACATCATCAACAAAAATCACAACGAACTGGTCCAGAAAAGGGCTGAAAATCCTGTTCATCAGATCCATAAACGCTGCTAGTGCATTGGTCAAGCCAAAAGGCATGACTGTGAACTCAAAATGCCTGTACCGCGTCCGGAAGGCAGTCTTTTGAATGTTTGAGTCTTGTTTCATCAACTGGTGAAACCCTGAGCTCAGATCAATCTTTTAGAACACGGATGCAGACTGCAACTGATCGAACTAGTCATCAATGTAGGGTAAGGGATACTTGTTCTTCACTGTGATCTGGTTCAACATCTGATAACTATACACGACTGGAGCAAACCATTCTACTTGTGGATGAACAAGACAAGCGCTCCCCACAGAGACACACTTGGCCTGATAAATCCATTGTCCAACAACTCCTGCAACTGAGTCTTGAGCTCTCGCAACTCCACTGGTGTCATGCGTTAGGGAGGCTTTGACACAATACTAGAACTAAAGATTAGATCGATCGAGAACTCGATTTCCCTATGAGGTGGCATACCAGGCAAATCGTTAGGAAAAATGTGGGGATATTCATATACTACAGAGATGTTGTGAACACCCAACTTAGGAGAGGTAGAGGTAATTATACTCGCTAGATACCCCACGCAACCCCTGACCAAAGACTTATATGCCTTCCTAACCGAAATGACAAGCTTAGGGTCACCCTGACACGCACCATGCATAAAGAAAGACTCATCCTCAAGAGACCCAAAATAAACTCTCCTCCTAGCACAATTGATCAAAGTGGACTGCTGCGCTAGCCAATCCATGCTGAGTATCACATCGTACTCCTGCATGACTATCACGATCAGGTTAGCATCAAACTCTCTACCGTTCAGCATCAAGTCGACAGACTACAGATACCTCCATGCCAAACTATGCTCCCCCAGTGGCGTGACCACGCTGAGATGAAAGGCTAGTCTAGTCGATCTCTGTCCCAACTCCGCTGTAAATGACTTAGAGACAAAGGAGAAAGAGCTCCCTGAGTCAAACAACACTTTGGCCCTCTGGCTAGTCACCATAAATGAACCTGATGGCCAAGCAAAACAACACCACATCCATACAATCAAGCAGATGTCCAGATTACAAAGATATTACAACAATCACAAAGAGTCACAAAACCAACTAGTCATCCTTACCCTCAACTACGTCTCCCGAAGTCCCAGCACCTAGAACTACAATGGTAAATATCCATCCCTTAGTCAACTACTACGGCGTGCTTCCTGCCTTCTTAGATGGTTCTGGGTAGGATCTCTGAACATGTCCCACCTTTCCGCAGTAATAGCACACCATCGAGGCTGAAGGTTGCCGAGGATGAGGACAATATGCAGCGATGTGGCCCACCTGACCACAGTTGAAACATTGGTTCCCACCGAGAGCATTGGACTGATGTCAGCTCCACTACGCCAGCAAAACTCTGCGGGCCTGCAGAGGAAACATTGGACCTCCCCTTCTGCTTCTTCTTAGGGCTACCAGAACTACTAGCACTTGGAGGACCAGATAAAGAGAACCAAGAGGTAAAATAAGACTTACCCTTCCCTTTAGGACAACTCTCTAAATACTTCTGATGCTCTGCCTTGAAGCGGCAAGTCATCCCAACCATGTCCTCCACAGTCTGGCACCGACAACCCAGCACCTTCACCTGTAGTCCTAGTTTCAAGCCGTCTAGAAACCTCTACACCCGCTCTTCCTCAGACTCATAGGCAGGAGCAAAACGTTCCAGTCAAGCAAACTCAGTCTCATATTCAAGTACCGACATTATGCCCTGTTCCAGACTCCGAAAGTCTCGGTGAAGTTCCTCCTTCACATGAGCGGGAAAATACTTGTCACAGAAGGCCGCCTTGAAATCCTTCCACTGGATGCATACAGTGACTGAGTTCAGGAATTTCAACCACCTCACAAACTTCCACCACCTATCTGCCTCACCACTTAGCAGATAAGTCGCCATCGCACCCAATTCTCCTCAGGGCATGCCATGCTCTCCAGCATCTTCACCACCTTCTCCAGCCAGGCCTTGCTCTCCTCAGCACCGACCTTGGCCTTGAACAACGACGGACGAAGCTTCATGAACTGGCTCGGCCATGGGTTACTCGACAGTTCACTAGCACTACTCTTGCTAAAGGCATGAGAGATCCCATGTGTCAAGCTTCATAATTCAGCACAAACAACCGTCCATCTGCCCACATCCTCTCGAGGCTTTGTTTCCTCAATAGGAGCATTGCCTTTACGACCACGAGGAGGCAACCTGTAAGGAGAGAGGCAAAACACCTGCACTACAAACAAAATAGCAACCAGAAAACCGTAAAGAAAACCAAGTGTAGACTGTACCATGCATGCAATTCTATGGAGTCTCTAGATCGGACACCCTAAGCTAGTGCAACCTAGTGAACCTAGTGCTTTGATACTAGATTTGTAACACCCCCAATTACCATAATAATTTAGAACAATTTAAATTATAGGAAATTAAAATTTAAACAGAAAGATCAACTACTAGGAACCTGTGTGTGCGACTACGAGATTCTGAACTATGTGCACTATGCAAAAACTCATTTGTATGTCTGCACCTACAACCCAAAGCCATGAAGAAAGCGTGAGTGACAAAAGTCACCCAGCACACACTCTAGGAAAACGACGGAAAACAAAACTATAATTAGTTTTCCTTTAAATTCATTTCGCAATCATTTTCTCTGAAATCCCACAAACCAGACCCACAAGGCCAAAAACAACAAACAGGGCTCTACTAGCTCCAAACCACAAGCAAGGTCCTTAATGGCCAAAACCACACACAGTGAGTCGGGAAGCCTAGTGCCAGGCAACTAACTCTGGCCTCAAGTAGTCATCGAGGTGCACTGCGTTGCCACAAAGTGCCACCTTATGTAGGAGCCGCGTTGTCTTGCGATTCTTCCACCTAGAGAACCCTCACAAAGCCAACCCCTTTGGGAAGGCAGTCCTGTCTCTCAGGACGCTACCAACCACGTAGCACGTGTCTCACCCGCACTGGCCAGCACAGGATACGCCTCCTCACAGTGTCCTCCACAGCTGCATAGGAGGGAGTGTCATACCTCCACACCTGACAACACCCCAACCTTAGTGCTCACTGCGACAGCAAGAGAGAGTATCATACCTCCCCATCATGCCACAAGACATCTCAACCCGTGGACCACAACCCTAGCTTGTGATGACAGTTAGGGAGTCTCATACCTCAAAGATTCGATGACCCTTAGCCTCAGGTATCTCGGCCCCTTACCTCAACCAGGGAGATGCGCCCGACCACCTGAGAATGTCGTCACATTCGCTTGTCCCGATGACACAATCCCATGGTGTCTCGGCCCACACACAGAAAACCAAGAAAACTATTTTCCAAAATGGGCCAACTCATCTCTTTGAAAACCATTTTCAAAACATTTTATATCTTTAGAAACTTATACAAAAACCTCGACAAAACGACACATCGGTGTCCTACAAGACCACCACTGATGGCCCACAATCCCATCTCAAATGAGCAAAACAAACCAATCTAGAAAACCTACGAAAAACACATTTTATAAAAGAGCTGGGCCTTGATTCAGCATATCAAAATGGGCTTAGTATACCAAAATCTCCTGGATCGAAAGACCGACCAGAATCAGTTGACCAAAATAGGTGCAGGCACCCAAAACAGTAGACCAAAAATTGGACCGGTCGACTGAAAGTTCCTGGTACGATAGACCGAACAAATCCGATCGACCGAACTGGGAATCAACGGTCAACACTCATATCCAGAAAAGGTAGGCCAAGGAGATTTGGCTAACTAAATTTCGACCAAAGGACCTAATCTGACAGAAAAACGGCATACCAAAATGATTCAGTGTGCCATTTTTTGTGAAACTAGAAAACGGCCTTGGGCACTCATCCGCAAGATCGCCTAAAATGGGACCAAGGGGCGGACCCCAAAACAAGCACTACAAAATACAATGAAAACATATATGGCAGACCCTCGAGTTTACTCCAAATCCACACAAGCAAAACCAAAATCCATTCATCATACAAGGAGAAATAAATTCGAGAAACGACGGGGGTCAAAAACGACCCAAAACCACTCAACACCATAAATGGCCATAAATGCCACCATAAATCATCATAAAACCACAATAAATTCTCGGAATGTAAATTTACCTAGATTCCATGCATTCCTATCATTTTCTATCATTTTCATTGTTTCTACAACACGAGGTGAGGTGCGTACCTGAAATGAGCTCTGCGACGACCCAACTCGCTCTCCAGCCAACCACCGACCACCATTGACGTGCACGACCACCACAAGAGCCTCCTCGACTTCTAGAGCTCTAGCCACGCTGATGCTTAGCTACACGACCACCTTCGCCACTCATTCTCTCTCTTTCTCTCTCACTGGCACATGAAACAGAGGAGGAAGAAGGAGGCAGGGGAGGTGGGAAAGGTGAGGGGGTGGGGAAAGAGGGGAAAAGGAAAGTGGGGTGAGAGTGGGGAGAGGTGGAGACAAGGAGGAGTGCACCCTCGAGAGGAGGAGGAGAAGGAAGAAGGAAAGGGGAGAAGGGTAGGAAATCGGGGGAGGGTGAGGTGTGGGGGAAACCACCGTTCCCAACCTTAATACGCGTAGGAAGGAGTAGTTACGCGCATGCTTAACTACCACCCCTACACACATACCTGCACGCCCCCAACTACCCACTAGCCACACCAACACAGCTCACTCGCCAGCTCCAAAGCACGAGCTAGCAGCAAGCCAAACCAACTGGCCCCCAAACGTGGGTCCCACATGGACCCACACACGGGTCTACAAGTACAGTGCTACAATGTACAGTGCCAACCACGTGGGGACAAGCACAGGAACACACAACCAGAAGTTGGTCCATGAGGCCCAAGCCCAAAATCACAAAACACCCAAACGAGCCTAGGAACAGTAACACCTGTCCAGGAATAAATTCATTAAAATGTAAATAATTACAAAATAAATTTATAGGTGTTACAACCATGTATTACTAGCGTAGGTAGCAAGAGTGGGCTGCCAGCGCAGATTGCTAGCTTGGATTGGTAGCACGGAAAATTCAGTATTTTGAATCCAAAACTTAAGTTGCATTTTCATGGATCCAGTGTTGCGATTGAGCTTCAGACATCGTATTTGGTGTCCTAAGTTTGAGAGACTATGTGGACCCTTGTGGAGGCCCTAAGGGTTTGTTTGGAAGTTGTAGAGGTTTGTTGGTGTGCCTAGACAGCTAATTCTCCTCCAGTATGAGCCACTTGAGGTTTAAGTAGTTGTGTGGCAATGGTTTTGTGCTAGCAGCTTCGCTTGCACGTGGCAATGGCCTAAAGGGTGCTTCTTGTGTGCTTTCTAAGTCGGTGCACGGGTGCATCGAGTGCTGGCACTGTGGTTGGGCACACGTGCTTGTGACCACAGCCACGTGCTTGGATTCTTCTTTGGCTCACAACTCTTGAGAGGTGGCTCGTTCCCGTCTCTAGTTTAGAGTGCAGTGAAGAGGAGGTGAGAGTGTGGGGAGAATTCAATAGCCCATTCCCTTACCCTTCTCCCTTTCCTTTTTCTTTCTTATTTTTCTTTCTTCTTCCCTCCTCTCTTTTATATATTTAACAAGTGAGACAGAGAGAGTGAGAGATAGATGAGAGGGAGAGAGAGGGGAGACAGTCGGGGAGGGGGAGAGGAGCCTGTCACTGTGTCGTCAATCATCGGTCTACCGAATTACTCGATCGTTGCAGAATTCAATGTAAAATTGGCATACTGAATAATTTCGGTATACCGAACTAATTATCGTTTGTGAACGATAGAGAGACATTAGACACAAATTTCTAACCCTGTTTTCCTATAAATAAGCTCCCATTCTTAACCTACAAATACTCCAATACTTCCTACATTATACCAAGACTCTAGAATTCCATTCTCATCCTTTAAGAGAAGAGTTCCAAGTGCTCTCCAAGCTTATTTTTCGCTTTTGAGTAAGAAGCCTTACTACCATCCATCAACTTTACCAATATTTTTGGGAGAAGTAAGAAAAGTAAGTGTTGTATTTTTGTGTATTTATTAAGTCCTGTCTTCTCCTATTGTAGGAAGAGGTATTCGTGGTTTTTACGGTGTCTTGATGAGGGTTCACCAAGGAAGTGTAATGGTAGGATCTTGGTCTGGAACAAGATTGAAATAGGTAAACTCTCGAGGGGTTTTTGAGAAGTGGACTAGGCTAGGGAGGCTGAACCACTATAAATCCGTTGTGTATATTTTCATTGGCTCTCTGCCCCTTCTATGCATGCTTTAGTTTAATACTCAATTCCATTTACTTGTTGATTGCTTGATATTGTAAAATACACTTTAAATTGCCAAATTATTCTCAATTCACTATTCACCCATCTTATAGTGAAGCTTAAGATCCTAATAATTGGTATCAAGGCCTTGTTCATCTAGATTTAAGATTGAACAATCTTCTAGATTATTGCTTCATGTTCATTTAACACCAGCATTATAGAGGTCTAAAGCATATATAGACCACCATTTTTTGATAGTACAAATTATAACTATTAGAAATATAGAATGCAAATCTATCTTAAATCCATTAATCTTGATTTGTGGGATATTGTTGTAAATAGATATACTCCTAGTAAAAAGAATTATAAGGAGTGGAATAAAAATGAAATGAATTTAGCTACATTGGATGCTAAAGGGTTAAATACTCTAATTGTGCAAATAGTCAAGATCAATTCAATTGTATCTCAAATTGTAGTACTTCTCATGAAGATTGGCATGTTTTAGTAATTACTCATGAGGGAACAAGCCAAGTAAAAGAAACAAATATTAATATGCTTATTTATAAATATGTGTAGACATCCTAGATTTCGCAGGTTGTTTTGAGTGGACTTTGAAGAAAAGATGTGAGTTGTGAATATGATGGGTCCATTCACTTTCCCCAAAAAGTCTTAAAAAGCACCCTAGAAACATCCATTAGTATCCTCAAAATCTCCTAAATTACTTACACATTATCCACTTATCACCTAGTGGTTCCAGTAGATTGGAAGACAAGCTCAAAATGTGATTGGTTGCCTATTTGAAGGGTCACACGAGAATTCGTGGCAGATCTTAGTGGCGACAGAAGCAGATGAGTGCACTAGGTGATAAGTGTTGGCGAACAAGGCTGGCGAGCTACTTGTTTCAGGCACAGAGGGCACCGACATCTCATTTCCTTGATGATTCATCCAATTCTTCATGCCGAAGACCAAGATTCATGTAGAGATTTATCTCCAATCACCTAGGACCATCGTGTCCCTACTCCAACATCAAATGTTTCAGTAGAAGCCATTAAAACTCAATATCGCTGTTCACCGAAGGCTGTTACTGATCCACGGCCAACATTCGAAGTCACTACCTATATAAGGACCTCTACACCATGCGAGAGGGGATCATCGCCATTCTCACCATTTCACTCTTGCAAACTCCAGCTCCTCTTCAGCTCCCAAGTGTCCTAGCTCCAACTCCGGCGATCTCCCAACTACTTTCGATGATCTAGTAGCATCTAGTAGTCCAACAGCTTCGTCAACAAGTCAACAAGTCTCCACAGGTAAGCTTTTGAGCTTAATCTTGTCTCAGTTATGTCTCTTGTGTGAGTGTGCACCCTATATTTTCGGTTTTTTCATCCTCCTTCTTCCTCCTCTCTAGCGATCGACGAAATCGTTGGAGGCAGATTGATTCCTCCCCATTCGTGATGTGATCGAGTTGTGTTTGAGGTCAATGACCTCCGAATTCAACATGGGTGTGTCACGATAGCCTCCCTTTTCTCTCATGTCACTGTGTCAATCTAGCCTGTGGTACTCGCTAGAGCTTGCCTGGAGCCGACGGTAAAGGATTCAGAGAGAATGATTCAATTAACTTTCTTGTTGTGATTTGCACTTTCTTTCTCCCCAGATCATCTTCTCCACACCTCTACTTCTCAGAGCCTTGGGAAGAACTCATCGGCCTCTGACTAGGCTGATCGGTGAGAGTTCCGATGAGGTGGACGGGCGGAGTGATCCGGGGCTCAATCCAGAAATCTGAATAAATGAATCATTCTTGTTTTCTTGCATTGGATTTCCTTTGGTTTTCTAAAAACTGTGTGATTTTTAATATTTGCTTTCCACTTTGCATTCATATTCATCGCCTTAGGGCATACATCAATTGGCATGAAATTGCCTACATTGTTCACATTGTGTCGGATTTATTCCTTTCATGGCATTTCACGTCTTTCATTGAATTATATGATTTTGTTTTGTGATTGGTTTTCTTATCGCCTTAGGGCGTACATAAATTGGCATGTAAATGCCTACATTGACTCAATGCAGATTGTTTCCCTTTTTTGACTTTTACGAGCACTTAAAGTTTTTTTTGACAGTTTTGTGTCGGCTTTCTCTCCAAATATTTTTTGGTTTTTACATGATTTTCTATCGCCCTCAGGCGTACATTAATCGGCATTTCCAATGCCTACATTGACTCTTGGATTGTTTTCCTCTTTATTTTCCTCATTTGTGCAGTTCTGCCTGAAGTTTTCGTTTGATTTTGCATTCACATTGACATACATAGGCAAACGACACATAGCAAGCGAATAGTCAAGAAAGATCAATTTTCAAACTTATGAAGGTGCCTAACACCTTTCCCGTGAGTAACAAGAATCCTTATCCTTTATCTAGACCGTAGTAATTGAGTGTTGCATCTTTTAGGCACGAAGCACACACACACATTCATTCATTTGCATTTGTTTACATTGTTTTCTCGCATTCTTATGCATTCCAATTTTCCTCGTCTTTTCGTCAAAAGATTAGGTGACAACTCCTTTTCCTTATCCTTTTCTTTGCATTTGTTTGGTGTTTTCGAGTCGAGTGTCCTTCCTCGAATTCATAGTCTCGTCGTGACCTTACCAAAACTCTTCATGTGCTTCCATGTGTGAGGAGTCGAGTGGTTCCGTCGGCATGGTCACAATATGAAATGTTTGAAATGCAAGCCTATGAATCTATCAATGATATGTTTACTAGATTCAGTGAGATAATAAATAATTTATAATTCCTTGGAGAGTGTATTTCTCAAAATGATTTAGCTAGAAAAATACGTAGATCCCTTACCCTGAAGTGGGAAAAGAAAACCACTATCATTGAGGAAGCAAAAGATCTTTTCACATATTCTCTTGAAGATCTTATAGGAAATTTAACTTCATATGAAGTCCAAATAAAGGAGAAAGAATTTGAAAATATTCCTAAGGCAAAGAGTATTGCTTTAAAAGCCTATGTAGAATTGGATGATCTGAATGAAGAGGAAAATATTGCTTTTGTTACTCATAATTCTAAGAAGTGTTTGATGGAAAGAAAATTTCAAAAGAAAAACAAAAGAACAAAAGAAAATTCAATAAAAAGAGTGCTTTCCAAGAAACTTGAGATGCTTGTGACTTTTCAACTGATGAAGATTTATCTTCGAATGATGAAGTAGCTCACTCCTATTTTATGGCTACATCTAGTGAAATATCATTTTTAGACAATATTGAAGATTTTTGTGTGGATGAATTACTTGATGCATTTGTTGAGCTTTATTCAAAATGTAGATCCTTGAATGTTAAATGCAAAAGTATAAACTAAAGTTTCATTGACATATCTTTTGAGAAAGAGCTTATTTCAAAAGAAAATGATGAACTAAAAAACAAGAATAAGTCTCTTGAAATAGAAAATAATACTTTGAAGAATGATTTGAATGTCATAAAAGGGAAAAGTTATAATTTAGAAATTATCATTGCATCATTGAAAATCAAAAGTGAAAGTTTGCTTAATAATGTTAGCAAACTTACAATCAAAAAGATAAATCTTGATGTAAGTAAGTATAGAATTGAAAATATACATAAAAAGGTTATTCCATATAAAAATGGATTTGTTAGAGCTAAAAATAATGAAAAGTATAAAATTGTCAATAAGAAAGGAAAATAGATTCCCAAAAAGAATTATGATATGATTCCTAAGATTAATTTTATTGCACCCAAATTAAAGTGGGTATCAAAGTCTCTACTTAATATAAGTGCTTAAGTTCTCCAAGAAAGAGAAGGGTCATGGGACTTTAAGTGATTGACAAATTTTGATAATCCCATTGGAAAAGAATGTCTTAAGTTTCTATGTAAGTTTTTATTGAATACTAATTGCTAAATGAAATTATTTGGATAGAAGTTCACTTAATAATTTTTAAAAAATGTTATGGAATATGAAGCATAGCTTAGTATATAAAATTGGGAAGCTCAAAAGGTTATGTGAAAACACTGTAGTAGGGCTCGCGAAAAATAACACATAATCCACTGATAAATTCTCTAAAAAATCCAACATTGCTAACATGCATCTAAAACAGCTTGATCTATTAAATTTCACAATTTACAACTAATTCTATGCAATTTGCATGATTTTACACTAATTCAGGAAAGGAGAGGGATGAACGCGTACACAGTGGACTCCAACGATCCCTTAGTCTCCGACGAACTTCTCCTCGTTCTTCGGTCATTGACGCACACTTAGAATGCTGAGCCTCCCTCCCTTTAGCCCCTCTGGATCTCACAGGTTGCCCTCGCCTCCACTCTTCCTCTTCCTTTAATGGTCGTCGAACGTTGTCATCACTTGCCATTGACAACCATCGAGAATTTTGCTGGAGCATGTAGCAGTATGGTGAAAAGGTGGAGGCGTAATGTGAGCACAGTAAACGGCAGTGGATACTGTGTTGCACAGTGCTTTGGTTGATTTTAGCCCCCTCTTGGTCCCACACACACACGGGGCCGCAAAATACCAAAATACCGCACAAAAGGGGAAACCAAAAACAAACCTTAATATACTAAAAAGAAATACATCACAAATAACAAATCAAGGTTGTTACATAATCACATAATCATAATTTCCAGATTATAATTACATGATCTCACATTCATTCTGGATTTCTATCTTGGACAATCCGCACATCCCATCCATGCTCCTTATCCGTGCATCGCATCTGCGCTCCTCATACGTGGTTGCCCTGTTTTGGTTCCATATGTTACACTGAGACAGCATCAATTCTACATAAAGTTCTTTAAATGTGAGTTTTTGCTAGAAGAGATCACACTACTAGAAAATCTACATTTTGCGAGGACAAATAGCGAAGACTTAGTGAGGAAATGTTCTCGCAAAAATATAACGAGGACATATAGCGGGGAGTTAGCGAGAACAAGACCTCGCAATAATTTTCTAAGTATTTAGCCAGGAGTATTTCTCGTAATGTCCTCGCTTTTTTTAGCGAAGACATAGGGAGGAATTTTCCTTGCTATTTGTCCTCACTAAATCAGATCTAAAATACCGATGCACGGGTCGTTTTCCTTTCTTTCTTACTCTAATACTCATCATCCTCCTTCTCTACCGCTGGCACAACTTCCTTCTCTGCTACTTGTACGCACGTTGTCCTCTTCCTCTTCGTTCCTCTTGTCGCTGGACATTGCCGCCGGACGCAACCTCTTCTGTGCTCCTCCTCCACCACCACCACAGTGCCTCCTCCTCCGACTTCCTCCTACTCTCGCTCACACAGCCTCATCCTCCACCCGCTTGTCACCAGACACTATCTCCTCCTCCCACTGGCATAGTTTCGTCATTGTCCTCCTCCTCCTCCCACCCACTACTAGCCACAGTCTCCTCCTACTGCCAACACAATCTCCTCCTCCTTGCTATCCCCTTGATTCCAAAATGGGTTGGTTCTGTGATTTGAATTTTATTGGCAATTCTACCCCAAGTTCAATTCCTTTGGTTGATCTTTTTAAATTGTTTTATAGACTCTTGTCTTGTCATAACTGAAAAGTTGCTTGATTAATTTCCATAGCAAGATAGAAATGACAAGAGGAAAGTATAACCACAAAGAGTCTTATTGACAAACAGATCCAACTCAAATGATTAATAATAAACACCTCTTTGTTTACCAAATAAAGAGGATTCCCATATAATCATCATTCATATCATTATCAAACTCAACAATGATTAACAATAAACACCTCGTTGTTTACCAAATAAAAAACAATAAACACCTCTTGCAGAAAATGCCACGAGGTACAAAATGTCCTTAAGATTTCAGGTCCATCATTCATAAAGGGGAAAACACAAGGAATGGTTCCAATATATCGAGGTAGAGAGAACTCTAATTCTCTCTTTGGCAATTTTAGTCTTAGATATCACCATTTCTGTCCAGAGTGAAATTGGCTTCCCACTGTAAATATCTAGCCCCTACATGACAATTTTTTTTGTAAGCAAGCATGTATTACATGTGCTTTCTAATATGATTTCATATGCAATGTAGATAGATAAACTGCATCCTAAAGTATAAGACAGAGAAAAGACAAAAAAGAAGAACAAATATTACCTACCAAATTCTAACCTGTTTGCAAATTTCACATGTGATGTCACCTTTCGTGCTGCATCTTTTTTGAATACACTTCCTGTGAGCAAACTATGCAACAGAGAACAACAAGAAATAGGAGGTAAAGTGATTAGTGACTGTTCTGCATGCCTCCTAGTTTACATACACTGAAGGTATATAGACAACCATAGAGTGGAACCAAAAAAGTGACTCCTAAGGGCTCTCTGGCAAAAAGAAGAAGAAAGCAGCACACCAAAATAAAGAGTCTACATAGTAAACACTATAGTATCATATTTGAACAATTGACCTATCAATAGAGTCATCGAAAAGCAACCCAAAGCATGCTCAAGGAAGAGGAAGTAGACCTAGACATTAGCCCAATAAAAGCCCACAACTACGGATCTACAATACTAAATTACTATATATGGGTATCTAATAGAATAGAATTTCTATATAGCTAAGAGCCATGATACATGTTACAATAAATTGTCTACAGCACAAAGTTGAGAATTTAACGACTCCCCCGACTTTGACAATTATCAAAAAACGAGAAAAAAATGATTACAAATTATACAAAGCATGTCAAACATGTATCCCATAATCTTTGAACTCAAAGGGGTGAAGAAAACATTAATAAGAGAGCAGTGTGTGTAAATGTGGTGATAGATGAAGCCAAGAGGACTGCATAATATGGACTTCTCGGTGCCATCACTGATGACTATAGATGTGGTGGATACTTAAAGTACGTTTGGTGTGGTACTACAATTTTAAGATTTCAATAGCTAATGCCAAAGTCTAACACAGGACATTAGAAGTACATTTGATCCTACTCAAATGATATGAATAATAATTACGTATATGTTATGAATAAAAGCCTTTGCCCTGTTTCAAATGAGAAAGAAACATAGGAAAGATGAATAATAACAGACTGATAGTTAAGAACAAAATTGAAATCAATTTCAAAGCTATAGTTGGATTCCCTCCTTAACATTTACTTAAGAAGATGAAACAGTGTCCAAACCAATTATTCCCTGTTCTATTCTTGTCTACAGTGTCAATGTACTCTCAATAGGAAAAAAGCTGGTTGTTATAAGAATAGCATGAAAGTTGTTCCCAAGTGCATTAAGAAAACAACGCTTTGCGACACTAAGTGTAACAAGTACCAGGTGTCATATTGATTTGAAACATTGCTATTATTAAACAAGTAGAATTTACTTTAACTATGGGTTTTGTGCAATTATATAGAATTTATCACCCACATGGTGACATGGCCTCAAGAGAATGGAAATGGGAGTACACGATCTGCATGAATGGGATTGTCATAAATTATCTTATTGTAATGTGATACTTAAGTCACATTCTTTTTCAAGTGTCTTTATGTTTTTCTTTAAATCTAGACATCTTATCATTTCTTTCTTTTGTAGAGAGAAATGTCTTGTCATCGTGATTAGATGTATACACGAGTCGTAGATGGAAAAGTGTGTATGAGTTTTTTGAATGGGGTTCAGGAATTTGTGAAATTTGCATATAATCAAGGTCGGAGTATTGTGGAAAGGGATGGAAGAATTATATGTTATTAAAAAAAGTGTGCACTATTTAAAAAACAATCGAGAAGGGATGTTGAAATACATTTACGTAAGAAAGGATTTGTGGAAAACTACAAGTGTTGGTTTAAACATGGAGAGGTCTTTCAAAGCTATGGGAAAGTTGCTCCTGTTAGTACGAATCCCATTTGTGGACATGGTGATGGATGTGGCAGGTCCCGATTTTGATGTGTCTGCAGATGAAGAGCCACATGGTAAATCTCAAAAGTTTTATGAGTTGTTAAGAAAGGTGAAGGAGCCATTATGACCAGGTTGCAAGAACTACACAAAGTTATCAACAGTGTCTGAGTTATTAGCATTGAAGATCGACTACAATATGACAGATAGTTGTTTTGATGCTATGATAGGTAAAATCAAGAAAATGTTGCCAGAGAATCATGAATTGCCGAAGAACTACTATGAAACGAAGAAGATGATGAGAAAGAT
>JAMKQA010039971.1:0-18756 GCA_024699735.1 Posidonia australis | reverse complement strand
TTCATGGGCCTCCATGGGCCAATGCAGGCTTTGTGGGCCTGCATGGGCCCAAATGGATTGATTGGGTCCAAAGAGGCTAAATGGGCTCAAATAGGCTTACATGAAGTCAAATAGGCTTGAAATGGTGTAGTGGGCCCAAATGGGCTCAATCAGGGTTTAGTGGGCCTTCATGGGCCCCATTGGGTTTCTATGAATTAAATGGCCCAGATTAAGGGGTTTGAGCTCAACCACCAGACCCATCCTGCAAAATTGGTAAAATTGGGGTGTCTACACCAAGTGATTTCAAACGAAGGGAAAAATGGATTTTTTAAAGAAAACCAAACTTTGAAAATTAAAAGTTGAGTTTTTTGGCTTTTCAATGAATTTTGTTGTTGGTATGTTTAGGGCGCGTACTGGGTGACTTAGATGTCACTTACACTTGCTTGTTTGGTTTTTAGGTGCAGATTGAGTGTAGTCGAGTTCCGGTGCTGGAGTCGGAGCTTCTAGCCGCACATTGTTTCCTGTAGGTGAGTTTTAGTTACAGTTATTTAATTTTACTGTAATTAGTGTAATTCTGCTTATGATACTATGATTTAGGTAATGTGCCTGGATTCAGGGCGTTACACTTTTCAAATTATAGTCTTTTTTTTTAAAATCACTTGCACCTTTGCAACCCATTTTGTACATTTTCAAAAACCAAATCCACAACTAAAACTATCTCAGGAAAACCACACACACATTGCAGAAACCCGTCGTGTCACCCATACCACAAGCGACCAACCAACTACAAGCAGTTGACGAGGGCTCCAACCCTACTCAACTGCACTGTCGTAGTGAACCACCCCATGTAGGAGTCCAACTACCCTGATCGCAACCTCATTATATCATATATATCACACACACACATAGGGTGCGTCCACCAACGTTCCTTGGTGCTAGAGCACTTAGGGGCTCGAACCCTAGACCAGACCAGTATTGGCACTAACGGTAATCCGAGTCCTCCATGCCTGGACCCTATAAAACTACCACCATAGTCTGAGGCTCCACCCTCGGACTCAAGTTAAGAAGCTACATAAAGCATTTTCAAAACATATGAATTTCCTTTTTAAAATCATTTTTTCCAAAGCATTTTCATTACATAATCATTTTCAAAATCAAACAGCGATTAAACACAAGGTATCTACTAAAAACAGGGTCTGTCAAACCCAAAACACGGTACTGACCCGGAAGACCAACCCGTGGGGGTGGTTCGTAGGGCCAACCTGCGAGTTGAGTTTTTACAGACCGTTAGTGACCTAGAAAATAGGACGAACAGAAATCACACAAGTTGGGAACTCAAGGTGGTCTCTCCATAGGCACCTTAAAATCCTACCAAATACATGGAAACGTAGAGCCTTAAGTCTTCTGCCATTTGGGACAAAAAACACTAAGAACAGATGTGTATAGCTCGAGATATAAAAATTTAAAGCATAAAAAGTAATTGATATTCACTATAGCAAAATAATTCGAAAATTACAAGAAAAATCACTAAGAATTCATTAAAAATTCAGAGACCAATTCCATCATTGTGAAACAATTAAATTACTGATAATCTATGAATCCTTACTAACTTGAAGAAGAAAAGAGGGTGGAGCACGTATTCAGTGCATTTTTCGATGGCCTCTTTCTTCTCTAGTGGACCTCCCCTCTTCCCTTCTTGCTCTGGCTTCTCTCACTCTCTTTGGTTTGATGCCTCCTTTCTTCCATTCCTCCTTACATTATTTCTCTCATTTTTGTTGCCGTCAACTGCTGATAATCGCCTAGAATCTCAGGCTCACCGACGATAGGGAATGGTGAGAGGGGCAGCGCATTACAAGGTATGGTGTGCACAGTAAGGGTGGTGTTCCACTTTGCTACATTGTGCTCTTTGAATTTTCTCCCATCTACGGTCCCACACACATACATAGGTCACAAAATGCTAGAATACCACACAGTATAGAGAAACAAAGAGAAACTACAATCACAATAGAGAGAACAAACATTAATCCATTATGATTACCAATTAAACATTCATGCAACCTCAGGTAATCAAATCCAAGTTATCTAAATTGCATACAAATGAGTATCAAATCTTGGTACACAATGTACATTATTCTGGATTTTTGGTTTGGTCAAAATGTAGTATCAATCTGTGAGCCTCATCCATGGTACCAGTCTACGAGGCTGATCCGTGGTCTTTATCCATGGTTGACCCATATAGGTGTGTAGATATTACATCTAACCCCCTTAAAAGAATTTCGTCTACTAAATTCATCTCTAGTAGAACAAATGGGATTACTATGATCGAATATCTACTTCATGCTTGTAGGTAGCCTCCTCTGTGCCATGGTACTGCCACTGTACTAATACAAGGAGAATCACTTTATTCCTGAGGACCTATTCCATCTAGTCAAGTATCTAAACAATGTCCTCCATTATAGACAAGTCTTCGTGTAACTCCTCTTGCTGCACTGATACCACATGGAATGCGTCTCCAAGTACTTTCTCAACATAGAAACATGAAAAACAGTATGCATACTGTAGACACCCCAATTTTCTGATTTTGCAGGATGGAGATGCGGTGGTTGAGCTTTAACCCTAATTGGGCCCACTTAATTCATGGAAGCCCACTTGGGCCCATGAAGGCCCACATAGGCCCATTAAATCAAATCTGAGCCCATTTTGGCCCATTAGACCTATTTAGGCCTATTTAACCTTTGTAAGCTCATTTGGGCCCATCTAAGCCCATTTGGGCCCACAAGGCCCACATAGGCCCATTGAGCCCAATTGAGCCCATGAAGGCCCACAATAGCTCAACCCACTTACTTCTCCTTCCTTTCCAACCCAACACCCCATTTTCTCTTATTTGATTTTTTTCACCAAAATCAAACCTATTTCTCTTATTTTTCTCCCCTATCTCCATTTATCAATGTTTACTTACCAAAACATGGGAATATTTCACCCAACTGAATCCATCTTCCTTCCCTCAATTCCATATGATTTCAGCCTTCTTCCTTGACTTCACCCAGATCCCACGAGCCTGTTTCAGCCAGCTCGAGCCCCATCAATCTAGTGTGAACCAAGACAGCCAGAGCCACAAGATGTGTCATCGAAGGAGCTCAGATCGCCGGCGAGCAAGGGGGCAGATCGGAGCGCGCGGGGGACAGTCGTTCGCTGTCTGCTGAGTTGTTGTAACGACGGTTGGGAGTTTGTTACCCATTCCGTTGTGTGTCGTGCGCCCTGCCGGAGTGTTCTGTTGGGTTCCGTCGCCTATAAAAGGAGGAGAGGAGCCAGGCTTTGAGGACGGCAACACACCCCTTGAGCACACGAGAGAACTGAGAATTGAGAGCGAGAAGGAGAGGAGCAGTGCAAGAGTTGTCACGGAGGAGGAAGGAAGGCGTTTCCAGAGCTCCGGCGAGGCAACTACAGCCAGGTACACACTGATTCTCTCTTAATTGTTTGAATTATGATCCTCTAGACCTCCTCCTCTCTTCCTAGAGTGTTTCCAAGGGATTCAGAGCGATCTATTGGCTAGCAGAGCTCCGCCGTGCCCCACTGTCGCCACACTCCAGCGACAGAGGTGTGGGGGGGGGGGGGTAATCCAGGGAGTCTCCTGGATCCCCGTGTCCTCTCTCCTTCTCCTCTAGCCTTCCCGGTGCTTCACGGCCCCTTGGATCGCTGTTTCGCCGCTCTCGGTAGCCGACATGCCGCTCGCCGGAAGAACACGCAGATCCCACCGTCGCTGGAGAAGACGATGGGATCCAGAGTAGCCGTGCCAGCCTCCAGCCCCTCGCACGCCTCCGATGCTCCAAAATCACTCCACCACCTCCCACGATCACTCCGGAGCCACCAGGACCATGCCACGAGCCTTGGATTGCTCCAGCAACGTCGCCTGCCGGAGGAAACCACGGTGGCGACAGGCGAACCGCCTTCATGCTCCATCAGCCTCCACACCGCTCTGGAGTAGGCCTCGAAGCATCCTACAGTCACCAGAAGCTTTGGACAGCCGCTCCTCAGTCTCCGGGGGTCCCTTTCTTCCCCAACGCCGTCGTCGAAGTCTCGCAACGACGGAGGGGGTGGGGAGGCCTTTCCCACCGTCCGATCGCACATCGGATCTGGTGGATCTCTCTCTTTCTTTCCCCTTTTGCTTCCTGTGTTAGATTAAACCCCGGGGAGACCCTTTCTGGCCTCCTCTGATGGCCGTCAACGGCAGAGCTCCGCCGTCGGCGCCGTCGTTCCTTTTTTTTATTTGTTTTAAAACATAAAAACTTTTTAAAATAAAATTCAAAAGTTTTAATTCTTCTTACATTTAAGTCCTTCTAATATTACTTTTAGGTCCTTCCATAACAATTAGGTTCTTCAGTAATTTTTCTTAAATCTTTCGAATATAGTTTTAACTGAAAATATTACATGTTTTAGCCTGAACATTTAAAATAATGTTTTCTGAGTTTAAAACTTTAACAAAAGCCTTCAGTTCTTTTAAAATGCCTTTTGCTTTAAACAAATTGCATATAGGCCCCTGATCTTCCTCAAATACTTTCTGAAAGTCCATTTTATTGAGAATTGCATGGAAGACCCTAGAGTTTCTTAAATTCTTTCTAGAAGTTCATTTTTTCTGTAAAACTTGCATTGAAGCCCTTGTATTCTTTTAAATGTTTCAGAATGCTCATTTTTGATGGTTTATTCACATTTAAGCCCCTGCATTCTTTTGAAATCATCTAGGATGTTGTTTTTGCTGGTTAAATTGCACTTCAACCCCATAAGTTTTTGAAAACTTTTCTGAAGCATGTTTTCTCAAGATAAATTGCACTTTAACCCTTTGTCTTTACTGAAATTCTTCTAGATGCTTTATTCTACTGGGCAATTTGTAGTTTAGCCCCTGTACTTCATTGATTTTACTTTGAATGCCTGTTTTCTAGCGTAAAATGACTGTTTTGCCCTTGAACTTTTCCGAATCATTGTTCTTGCATTTTTACCCTGATTTTATGCAGAATTGATTTAAATGCATGCTTTAGTAGTAAAATTGCATTCTGACCCCTAGCAAACTTCATTTTGACTAGGATTGCACATATTTACACATTTGACCCCAGAATTCTTCATAATTGCATAGAACGCGTTTTCCAATGAATTTTCGTTGATTTGGGGTTTTGAACTTCAAATTTCCCTAGAATTTGGGCTTTTTGCACAAAACCCCCTGCATTTTTCAAATTTGCATTCACACTTGCATTTTACATGGCCTTTCACATCATTTTGCATAAATTTTCTCGTCTCTTCTTTTTGATTTTTGCGCACTCTTTCCTAGCTTGATTCCAGCTTGGTTTTCTCCCCGTTTTTCGGATTTTCCCTGGTTTTCCATGATTTTCACTTATTTTGGTTTTCCATCGCCTAAGGGCGTACAATAAAAGGCTTACAAAGCCGACATGGTTCCAAAAGAGGATTATTTTCCCCTTTTTGATTTTCTCGGATTTATCCCCAATTTCCGCTGTTTTGCGAGACACTTTCCGAGAATTTCACGATTTTCCTCATTGCCCAAGGTCGTACAGTAAAGCGGCATTAACAATGCCTACATTTAACCGTCGGATTAACTTTTTCCCTTGATTCCTTTTCTTTGCTTTGATTTGGCATATTTTCAGTCATCTTCATGCATGAGCATATAGAATAAGCAAGCATACATTCATTAGACCATGACAGTAGGAAACCTAGAAAGACCGAGTTTTCTCAGGCGCATGGGGGTGCTTAACTCCTTCCCCATGCGTAACCAGAATCCTTATCCTTTCTTTGGCCTACATTCACTTATGCATTATCCATTAGGCATGGATCACACATGCATCTTTGCATCTTGTTTGCTTTCTGCTTTTTGTGTTTTTCTCGTCTTTCCATTAAAAGACTAGGTGGCGACTCCTTTCCTTATCCTTTTTGTCTTCCCTTGATGTTTCTGGGTCTTATCTCTTCTTTCGGATTACCATTTTCGTCGTGACCATATCAGGTCTCCTCGTGTGCTTCCACGCACTGAGTAGAGGAGAGTCGCGCAAGGGTTCCACCGGCATGGTCACACATACTTGAAAGTTCGTAGATCTAACTTATATACCACTTCACCAACCCTTCTGGAATCTGGTAGGGTCACATGTAGTGAGGACTTAGCTTCCCTACTTTCCATATCTCGCCACCTCTTTAGTCGGTAATACTTGCAAGAAAACAAAGTCTCCTACTTCGAATTCCAAAGGCCTTCTCCTTCTATCTACATAACTCTTATGTCTACTTTGTATAACTACCAATCTTTTCCAGATCAAGTCCACTTTGTTTTCATACTACTACATAATCTTTGGGTCCACAAGCTGACGTTCACCTACTTTGCTCCAACAAGTGGGTGTTCTACACAATCTGCTATATAGAGCTTTATATGGTGCCATCCCAATGCTGGATCGATAACTGTTGTTGTAGGCAAACTCGATTAATGACAGGTGTTCCTCCTAGCTTCCTCCAAAATCTAAGGCACAAGGTCTCAACATATCTTCCAGTGTCTAGATGGTCGTTTTGGTTTGATTATCCATCTGAGGATGGAAAGCAATGACGAAATTCAACACAGTACCGAATGCTTCCTATAACGCTCACCAGAACCTCGATGTAAATTGTGTGTCTCTGTTACACACGATTGACACCAGAACTGTAACATTTGAGCCCGATTATCCAATTAATGTAAACCATGAAATTAATTGTAATATTTGAATATGGTTCATTAATGGATAATCTGATATTCTGGTATTGTTGTGTCTCTCTCTGTGTGTGTGGCTGAATATTGGTCCCTAATCGTGTGGTTTCCGGTGTTGTGCCTATGTGTGTGGGACTCGGGTTGGACTTTGGTCAACACAAGCACAGTGCACTTATGAGCCTCCCTCCTTTCTCTCCTTCTTCGCCTTCACGAGTCCCTACCCTATAGCTGTCTCGTCCCGTCTCCTCCTTGCCTGACTTGGTGGAGGGTTGAGAGATCGATAGGACTCGCGGAGGTGGTAGTGGAGGGAGGCTTAAGAGTAGCTGGAGGAGATGGAATGGAGGGAACAAGTTGAGCTAAAGAACCAGTGGGGAGGGAGAGAGGTGCACGCGAGCTTGGGAGGTGCCATCAGGGGAGGAGGATCTCGTCATTGGTCAGAGACTTCTGGAGCTCACCAGGGGGCGTGAGGATGCTCGCCGGAGTGTGGGAAGGTTGTTGGAAACACCATAAGGTATGCAACCCCTTCCCATCCTCTCTCATCCTATGATTTAAGTTAGGACCATAAAGCATTAAAATGGTGATTAATGAATGAGAAATCATGATAAAATGATGGAAATGAGATGAATGACATGAATGAGTAGAGATCCTATGGTTAGGATGAATTTTCGTTGATTTATGTGAGATTTTGGTATGCATGCTACAATGCTTATGAAATGAGCTTTATGCCTTTCTGATTTTATTGTAGAGAGCATGCTAAATGGATTTGAATGCTTTTGTCCCAAATGGCAGAGGACTTTGGACTCTACATTTCGTGATTTTGTTGTGCTTTGTGGTTGGTCAGATTTTAAGTGAATGGTTGGCTAGGGCTCGGGGGAAGCTTACTGAAAATGGGTGATTCGATATGCCATTTTCCTGTCAGTATTCGACTAGAACCTTGGTTTCAATCGACTAAAACTCGTCGGTCTTTTGTTCCAAGGGATTTTAGTCGATCAAAATGTTTTGGTCACCAAAAATAGGGATTTTTGGACGACTGAGTCCTAAGTTCTGGTCAACTGTTCTGGGCACATGATGCCTGGTTTGGCCGACCATTCTTGTTTGGCCTGCTGAACCAGACCCCTGACCCATATGCTTAAAGGTGTATGTGAAAGTTGCAAATATGAGTTTAATTGATTGATTGATATATGTTGATAATGTTTTCCCCATGTAAATGCATGGAGGAATATGGAATTCAAATAAATGTACCTGAATGTGGTTTTGGCTTGAGGCCCAAAGAATGAAAAGAAATGGATAAATGCATGGTTTTATGAGATTTTTGGGCATGAGACCCAATCAAAATATGAATGCATGAATTTGTGTGGTTTAAGGCTTGGGACCCATGTGAAGGGCCAGGTTTGCAAGGAAGTGATTTCCTGCAATGATAAGAGAATGAATTATGGTTTTAAAAAGAAAGCCTATATGTTTTGAAAAGAAAATGAATGTGCATTGAGGAGCCACATGGGTTGGGTGTCGGCAATATGGTAGGAGTATGAGACTCCAATGGAACCAATTGTAAGACACGACCGTGGTTGCCTGTGCGGATCCATGAGGTTTGGTGTTGGCAATTTGGTATGGAATCAATTGTTAGATACGATCGTAGGTATTGAGTTTTGAGACGGTGTAGGCTAGGCCTGGGTATGTGAACCTTGGTGTCTGGGTCACCAAAGGGATGTTTGGAAAAGACATATCTTCGTGCTTATAAAAATGAAATTAAGGCCTATTGACTGGGACGGTGTCCTCCCACATGTAGAACTTCACCGCAGTAGTGCAAGGAAGTAGGGGAAATGGTGTGGTTTAAATTGGAGTCAAATTTGTTGTTTTGCCTTAAGATTTTAGCCAAACACTATCAATGAATAAGATTTGTGATTTAAACCAGTTGCCAACCAATGTATGTGGTTTTGTTTGGAGCCCTGCGAGGCCTTGTGTTTTAGGCTGGATCTGGTCGAGAATGTGAATTTATCGGGTTGCATATAAGATTTAAAAATGCATGAAATTGGGAAGAATATATGATTTTGAAAGAGCATGGTTTTGGTTAGAAATTTCCAAATATTTACAAAGAGAAAGGAAAAGAATGTTTTGAAATAGATTTTGGAACGTTGTTTTGTAATAATCGAGACTTGCGTTTCTTCGCTATTTTTGTTGTGGTTTTGGTGTGTGTATGTGGGAGGCACATACTAGGTGACTTAGATGTCGTTCACGTGTGCTTTGTTTGGTTTTCAAGCATAGGTTGAAGTGTAGTCTAGTCCCCGTGCCCGAGTTTAGAGCCACTAGCTGCATATAGTTCTTGGAAGGTGAGTCATTGGTAATTACAGTTATTTTATTTATGTTGTTATCATTGTAATTGCTTATGATATTATAGTTAGGTAGTGTACCCGAGTTTATGGCATTACAGGGTGGTATTAGAGCTTAGATTACACCCAGTGCCCCGGCTTGGTGATGTCTAGTCTAGTGGCTCCGTGGGACTACATAAGTAGAGAGTCTTACACTTGACTTATTATTGTTTGTTTGTGGCAATAGGGAAATGTTGCACAGAGGCTGTGGTCGCGGCAAGGCCTCAGTGCCCAACTCAGAGGTGGAGGAGGGTAGTGCCTGGATGGGCATGCGGTGGGAGTTTGGCAAGATAATGTGGGGTTTCGCCCAATCTTTCAACAATAGCTACATGGATGAGGTGAAAGGAGACCCGTGGATCAAGTAATTCCACCAACTAGGTGCACCAACTTTGGATGGGCATGGCACACTAGAGGAGTGTGAGGCTTGGTTCCTAGAGGAAGAGAATATCCTGGAAGGGATCGAATGTCTAGCCGAGAAGTGGGTCTGAATTACAGCATTTCAGCTTAAGGGCATTGTAAATTAGTGGTGGAGGGCTACGCATCGCAACAAGTTTCTGAATGTGGACCTACTGATGATCTCTTGGGAGGAGTTACAAGAGGTGTTTTATGAGAGGCTCTTCCCTGAGCATGAGAGGGATAAGATGGACAAGGAATTCCAGAACCTGAATTAGGGAAGCTTGACTGTGGCTGAGTACGAGTCGTCCTTAGACTAGAGCAGTTTTCTCAGGCTGTAGTCACCGAGAAGAATAGAGCCAAGAAATTTGTTGAAGGGCTTAATCTAGTACTGAGATCCGGAGTCATTGGCTTCAGATGTCAAACCTTGGTGAATGCCATTGAGCTTGCAAGCTGCTACGAGGATGATTGCAGATTGTTCCAAGAGGAAAACCCTAAGAAAGATAAAGGGAGGAAGTCTATCTCTCGTCCTTCCTTGTCTGGAGTGCCAAGTTCCAAGAGTTCTGGTAGCTCTAGGAAGAAGCAAAAGGAGCAACCTGCATTTGGTAGAGAAGAAAGTTTGGGTTTCAGCTGAGCTAATTCAGGCAACAGCCCGAAGGTAGGACCTTGCCACATTTGTGGTAAGAAGGGGCACATAGCAGCACAGTGTTGGCACCAACAAAGAAGCCTAGACAGTGTAGTGTGCTATAACTACGGGAAGTTCAGACATTATTAGAAGAGTTATCCTAATCCACCGAAGCGAGCAGGAGATGTGCCTCATCAGCCAACTAAAGGGAGAGTGTTCTCTATTGCTGCCCCAGATGTTGGTCCATTAGGAGATGTTGTGGAAGGTGAGAATTAGTTGGGGGCCTTGTAATTCTAAATCCTATCTTGTAATAATAAATCCTATATGTAATCAACACTATATTCTGTTATGAATGTGATTATGATTATGGTTATGATGTGTTGATGTTAGGATCTTTTCTTCTGGCTGACTGGATGGCCCGAGTCCTATTCGACTCTGGGAGTTCGTTTTCTTTCGTCTTTGAGTCATTTTCTATTGAGATCAAGACTTGGCCAACTAGGTTGGCATTCAACTTGGATGTAGTCACTCCATTGGAAGAGTACAGTCTAGTGTGGAGATATCTGAGACTAGTTGATGTTCAGCTAGGAGACAAGAATTTTCAGGCCAGTTTGATCTTGATGGACATGTAGGATTATGATGTTATCTTGGGCAAGGATTGGCTGACGCAACATTTAACCATGGTTGATTGTGCCAAGAGAAGAGTTCTAGTAGAGTGTCCAGGCCAAGGCTAGTATGTTGTGCAAGGTACCAGACCGGGTGAGCCTAGGAAAGTGATATTTGCAATCAAGGCCTACCATTAGTTGGCGAGGGGTGGTGTAGGCTACTTGGTGTGTGTGACAGTTTCTACTTCACCTATGTTTGGAGTTTATTATTTACCAGTGGTACATGACTATCTTGATGTGTTTCCAAATGAATTGCCTGGTATGCCAAGACATAGGGAAATGGAGTTTCTGATAGATTTAGTGCCAAGATCAGGTCCTATTTCAAAGGCTCCATACAAGATGGCACCCCTTGAGTTGAGAGAGCTCTAGAATCAACTACAGGAACTATGGACAAGGGATTTATTCATCCCAGTGTATCACCTTTAGGAGCATCGGTACTATTCGTTAATAAGAAGGATGGTTCACTTCGACTTTGCATAGACTACTGCATGTTAAACTAGATCACTACGAAGAACAAGTATCCACTACCCAAGATTGATGATTTCTTCGATCAATTGTAGGGAGCATCAGTGTTTTCCTAGATAGACTTGAGATCCAGATATCATTAGCTACGAATCAGTAAGCCAGATGTGCAGAAGACAGCCTTCCGTACCTGTTATGGATATTATGAGTTTCTAGTTATGCCATTCAGGTTGACAAATGCTCCGGCTGCCTTCATGGACCTGGACCTGATGAATAGGGTATTTAGGCCCTATTTGGACTAGTTTGTGTTCATCTTTGTGGATAATGTTTTGGTATATTCTAAAAATGTTTAGACTCACTAGAGGCACTTGAGGACCGTACTGGAGACACTAAGACGGCATCAGCTCTATGCCAAGTTCTCTAAGTTTGAGTTTTGACTGGAGGAGGTGTCTTTTCTTGGTCATATTAACTTGGGAGAAGGCATCAAGGTAGACTCAACAAAGGTGGAGGCAGTGAACAGTTGGGCCAGACAGAAGATAGTGACTGAGATCAGACGTTTTCTCGAACTGGCAGGTTATTATCGAAGATTCATCTAGGATTTCTCCAAGATTGCTGCACCATTGACCATACTAACCAGAAAGGAAGTGCATTTTGCTTTGAAATGGAAGTGTGAGGAGAGATTCAATGAGTTAAAGGCTCGTCTTGTAAAGCCCTACATTTTCCACAATAAATTAAAACAAATTAAATTATCGGAAAATTTAAGCTAAACAAAAATATCTAACCACTAGGAACCTGTGTGTGCGGCTAGGAGACTCCAGACAATATGCACTACGCTAAACCTCAACATGCCTGCACTTGTAAACCAAAAAAACAAGGAAAATGCATGAGTGACAGAAGTCCGAGGCTAGGCAACCAAACTCTAGCCACACGTAGTCCGCTGAGGAGTGACTATAGTGTTCTACACTACCACAGTGATGGCCACCCTGTGTAGGAGCGTTCACCGTTCCACAATTCTCCCTCTTTGGAGAACCCTCAAAAAGCCAACCCGTCCCTGGGAAGGTTGTCCTGTCTCTCAGGGTGCTACCTGCTATAGGGCATGTGTCCGAACCGCATTGGCCACAATAGGGTATGCCTCCTCACGACGTCCTCCACACAAGGTGCTCAGGAGGGAGTGTCATACCTCCACACCCGACAACACCTGAGCCTCAGTGCTCATAGTGACAGTAGAAGTATTATTGTAACATCTGTGCTTGATTTTCCATTTAATGTAAAACCATGGAATTTGTTGTATTAATTAAATATGGTTTATTAATGGATGATCAAGGTTGTGTTTGTTGGTTGTGATTTCTCCCAGAGTAATTGTGTTCTTGGTCTTCCCTGGTGGTGTGACTTCTTTGGCTTTGTGGGTTAGTATGTGTATTTGGGACCCGTGTTTGAGGGTGAAACCCATTTCAAAATTTAGCTTGGTCAAGGAGTTCGACCACATGAGACTTGAGCCTCTTTTTCCTTCTCCATGCCCGTGACCTGTGACCTATCACCACTTACGCGTAAGGCCTAGTGGGAGGGCTACTCGTCCCGTCCCCTCCGAAGCAGCGAGGCTAGTAGCTGGTCAGCGATATTCCGGGGGATGGCAGGCGAGGAGGTGGCGATAAAGGGAGGCATGGAGCATGGTGGGGAGAGGGGAAATGAGAGAGAGTGTGTGGAGGTTGAAAGTGAGCCACGAGGTGGGAGGAAGGCCGTGAGCCAGAGGAGATCGTACGAGCGGGGTGAGGCCGGTGTCGGGCATCGCCGAAGCTTGAGGGCACGCGAGGCTTGTCGAAGCCAGGTACGCGTTGTCTCCTCCTTCTCCCTTTCCTCAGTTAAGACAAGTTAAGATTATGGGATAAATCATGAATAATGATGTAGAAATCATGCAAAAATAAGGAAAATGTTGGGAATGAGATGAATAATGTGTTTGTGTTGATATCATGCGGATTCGTGGAATTTTTGTTAGTGACTTTGATGCATGCTACAGTGATCCCGTATGAGCTTTATGTCTTTATGAATTTCTCTAGAATAGCATGCTTGATGGTTTTGTGTTTGGTTTGAGGGTTTTGAAGTATACTTGGAGGTCTACACCCCATGTTTTACTTGTAATTTTTGAGGTGGATTAGATGGGTCCGCCCCAGACTCCCATTTTGGGGAGAAGAGACGATGGTGGTCGGGGAGGTTTTCTGCAATCGCAAAAAACGATATGCCGAACTGAGTTTGGGATACCAAAATTCCTCTAGATGGGTTTCTTGGGCCACTGATTCAGACGACTGGGGTAATTCGGTCGACCGAATCTACCCTAGCTGTCCGAATCAGTGGATTTCGGACGACCGGATGAAATCGGTCGACCATTCTAGTAGGGAACTGATAAATCTAACAGAGATTTGGAGTATCGAAATATTTTGGTTGACTGGGATCCAATTCGGTATGCCGAATCAAGACCCAGATCTATATTGAGAAATTTCTTGAAAATGTTAATAAATTGAGATAAATGCACGCTATATGTATGAGATGCATAGAAATGATTCATGAGATGTTGCATGCAAACATGTTGTTTTAATTATGCTTTCCATGAATTGTGAAACATGAAATATATGGAATACATGTGGACCCATGTGTGGGTGAATGCATGGTACAATTACCATGAATGAGTGCCAACGTAAATGATTGGTTTGAGAACCATAGATGAGAAATGTGACACATAATGTGTGAGATTTGTAAAGAATTTTATGAATGAAAACTAGTTTTGCCAAATGATTTGAATTGGGAAACTGTATGTGGTTTAAAAGAGATTTTCGAGATTTACAGGAACCACAATTAGAGCAGGGCTTGCCGACAGGGGTAATGAGATCTCTAGAGATGTCGGGGACGTGTCCTTGGTTGTGGTTGCTGAGTTGCGATCCAAGCTAGGAGCCATGAGACTGTGGTGGTACTGTAGGACTCGGGATACGGTAGACCCGGATTACCCTCAGTGTCGGTGCTGGTAGGGTCTAGGCTTAGAGTCCCCAAGTGCTCAGGCACCAGGGCGTCTTGAGGACGCACTCTGTGCTTGTACCAGTGAGGGTACATTTTGAGGCTGCGGCCAGGGCGATTGAACTCTAGCACAGGGTGGTTCACCGTGGCACTACAATGTGGTCGGGGTGGAGCATCGACAACTGCTTGTGTCCCGGTCGATCGCCTGTGGCCAAGGTGATGCGACTAGTTTTTGAGACATGGATTGAGATTTGTGTTGAACTAGTTCATAGCCCTGATTGGTTGTGAATTGTGTTAATAGATACAATGGTGCTTTGGGCTAGGAAACTAGAAGTAAACGATTTTCTTTTCTTGAGTTGTGCATACAGATTTGTTAATGAGCATGAGATTTTGAAAGGAAAAGGGAAGAAAGTTTTGAAATAGCATCCTCCACTAATTTTTATCAAACTACGTGTGTTGGCTTTTCGACGGTTGTGGTTTTCTTGAGGTTTTCTAGTAATGAAATGTTTTTGTCGGCTTTGTTGTTGTTCTTGGGGTGCGTATTGGGTGACATTCCTGTCACTCACTCATGATTTCCTTTTTGCCTTATTTTAGCTGCTCATGAGTATGTGCAATCTAGTCTGGTACATCACTTTCGAGCCACTTTCGCCGTACACAGGTCTGGGTGTTTAGCTTCATTTGTTTAATTCTGTTAATTTAGATTTAATTAGTTGCTTGGGTAGTTTCTGTATTGTTGTGTAGCGCATGGGGCATTACAATTATACCTCTCCATCATGCCACAAGACACTGCAACCCACGGACCACAACCCTAGTCTCGAGACGACAGTCAAGGAGTCTTATACCTCCAGGACTCGACGTCCCTTAGCCTCAGGTATCATGGCCCCCGATTTCTACCAGGGAGTCGCACTCGACCACCCGAGAATGTCATCACATTCCCTGGTCCTGACGACACGGTCCCACACTATCTCGACCCACACACAGAAAACTAGAAAAACCATTTTCCAAATCTGGCAAATCATCTGTTTCAAATCATTTTCATATCTTTGAAAACTCTTCCAAACCTCGGCAAAACAGCGCATCAGGTGTCCCGAGGGACCACCACTGACGGCCCATAGTCCCATCTCAATGGGACAAAACAAACCAATCTGAAAACCCTCGAAAACCATATTTTATAAAAGCATTTGGACCCTTATTCAGTATGTCGAACAGGTTTGGTTTGCTGAAAACCCCTAGTTCGGTAGACTGATCTGGATCGGTCGATCGAATCAGGTCAACAGTCAACACTTAGGCCAAAATTGGTATACCAAAAATGATTCGGTTCACCAAAATCTCCTGATTCGGATGACCGTCCAAAAATGGATGACCAAATTTCAACCAGAGGGCCAAAATTGATAGAAAAATGACCTATTGAAATGGTTCAGTATGTCGAATTCTGCAAAAAACAGAAAATGACCCAAATCCTACTATTTGAAATCACCCAAAGTGAGAGCTCCGATCAAACCCCCCAAACAACCACAAAATATCTTGCATAAAACATAAGATGTAGACCCTTGAGTCTACTACAAATCCACACAAACCAAACCAAAATCCATTCACCATGCACCAAGAAATAAAATCACAAAGGCATAAGGGTTGAAACGACCCAAAACTCAACCACCGGCATAACTGCCCATAAATCCACCGTAAATTCTCCTAAAATCATAATAAATTCTAGGAATGTAAATTTACCTAGATTTCATGCAACCCTATCAATTTCTACCATTTACATGTTTTCTATTACAGGGGTTGGAGATGCATACCTGTAATGCGTGTTCCGGCGATCCTACAGCCAACGCCGGTGACCACGATCCTCGCCAGGGCTCACACGACCACAAGGGCATACCACCTGAGCTTCACACACCGCCACGAGCCACCGCATGCGTCTGTCAACCCACGAGCACACCGAACAAAGGTGGGGGAACGCAGGGAGGAGAGAAACAGGGGAGGGAGAGAGGGACGCCCAACGAGATGTGTTAACCTCGGGATGCTTTACTCCTAACCCCACGACGGTTCCGAGACAGAGCTTAACCGGAGTCTCGGTTAAGAACGGCGATGATCTACATTTCACACGGCGCACGATTCCATGGATAGTTTCATTCGACATCGTGATGGAGGACATAGCTTACGATCATCGGCTTTGATCACGCCCCTTGGCATTTGCTCTGGACATTGCACAATGATCCTCACACTTTGTCGCATATGGATTCTGTTGCTAATAGCACTTATTACTTTCAATCCCTTGCTTCTGTAGTAGCTCTTTCTAGCTAACCCCTTCTTCTATCTACTATAAATAAATAAAAAAAAACAAAAAAGGAATCACTTCTGTAAATATCTCTTTTTTTTGTATTGGTCAGGTCAACTCTTGCACCCGGTCATCAAGTCAAACGATTTTCCCTTTTCCATCTGCACGCTCTTTGTCAAGACCGTAAAGGAAAAATATCTCTCTCCTTCCCTGGGGATGACGGCCTGTATTCGGAGTTTCCCTGGGGTTGGTAAAGCTCCCATGGGGCCACCCGGGACCATTGAGTGCTCTACCTCGGGCCATCGACATCATACACTCTACTTCAATAGATTTAGCGGAAAACCAGCTATATCCGATCTTGGTTGGCCTTTCACCCTTAGACGGGAAGGAGAAGACGAGTGGAGGGAGAGGAAAGGAAGGAAGGCGTGCTTGAGACAGAGAGGAAAACGTGCGAAGAAGAAGAGGAGGAGTTGTGGAGGAAGAGTCGTCGACCGCGCATATAAATATGTGCCCCTAGGTAGTAGTTGCATTCATGCATGCACAATGCAACCACCAGCCTCCCACACGAGCTAACAATCGCACCGAACTCTCCCACCAATCGGCCCACAACGTGGGCCCCACATAGACCCCACACCTAAGTCCACACAAACATAGTGCCAACCACGTACAGGGACATGCAATCAGAAGCCGACCCACAAGGTCCAAGCCCAAAAGCATAAATCCACACTACAGGCCTCGGAACAGTAACACCCGTCTAGGAATAAAATTCATAAAAATGTAAATAATTACAATAGGAATTTTACGGGTGTTACACGTCTAGTGTTAGCCCCAGTTTTGACTTTGCCTTTTAGGAGTGGCGGTTTCATAGTTTATAGTGATGCATGTGGGACCGGCTTGGGGTGTGTGCTGATGTAGCATGGTAGGGTGGTGGCATACTCCTCACATTAATTAAAAGTTCATGAGAAGAACTATCCCACTCATGACTTGGAAATGGTAGCTATTGTGTTCACCCTGAGGATTTGCAGGCGTTATTTGTATGGTGAATAGTTTGAGGTATATACAGATCACAAGAGTCTGAAGTATATCTTCACTCATATGGATCTGAACTTAAGATAGAGGTGCTAGGTGGAGTACATCAAAGATTATAACTTCAGCTTGTCATACCACCCAGGAAAAGCAAATGTGGTTGCAGATGCTTTGAGCAGACACATTCATGTCATAGTCAACTAGATGATTCACGAATGGAAATTGCTTGAGGGGCTAGTGGAGTGTAGACCTCGGAGACAGTCTCAAGGAGCTACAAAAGTTTTGTTGACAAATTTGTCTATTCGCCCAAGGATGATCGAGGCTATTGTCGTCACTTAGCAGTATAATTTCTTTGTGCTAGATATCTGAAGGAAGTTGGAAGCTGGGAATGCCCTACACTTTTTAGTTAGGGTAGACAGTGGGTTGAGGTACAACTTGAGGTTGTATTTGCCTCATGTGGAAGAAATCAAGAATAGTCTACTTCATGAGGCTCACTGCTCCAAATATACTATTCATCCAGGATGCACCAAGATGTACAAGGACTTAAAAAGGAATTTCTAGTGGCCTAGGTGTTGAAAAAATCTATAAAGTATATTTTGATGATAACAAATGAAATGTGATTAAATGATTAATAATCACTTAAGAAAATATGAAAAGCATTTACAAAAGCATAATATTCATTTATGAATGTGATTGGACTCATATGCAAAGATAGAAGCGTTTTGTAGCTTATATCCAAATCGGCATACCGAAATATTTCGGTATTCCGAATCAGGGAATATCGGTACATCACTCGGAGCACCGAAATTCAAAGAAATCAAAAGCTACCAGAAAAACGGTCGACCGGTTCAAATCGGCATACCGTTTCAGCAGATTTCGAAAGATCAAGCGGCACACCAAAAATCAGTGATCAAAGGAGCAAAGTGACATTTCGGCAGATCGAAATATTTTCGGAGTTCCGTTTTGTCCCGACCGTTGTAAAATTCGGTCGACCGGTCCAAAACGGCATACCGAATCTTCTGTCAGTAAATTGCAGATTTACTAGTCATTAGACCTAATTAGGCAAACTTGATTCATTATAAATAGAGGTTCATATGCAGTTGTAAACTCACCCATTCCTTCATATTGTTGTATTCTATTGAGTGATCAAGTGAGTTGTAATATTTCGATCTAAGCTTTGCTTTAAGCTCCAAGTGCTCCAACATCTTTTCAAGGCAAGCAAGAGCAAAAGA
>JAMKQA010039970.1:0-17607 GCA_024699735.1 Posidonia australis | reverse complement strand
TTCAGAAAAAGAAAATGGTTGTTCGTCTTGTACTATAAATTTAGTTATTCCTTCCTTAACTTCTTCTGTATTATATTTCCAATTAATTATACCACTAGATCCTACTTGTAATTTCGATTATTTTAAATCTGTGTTGTCATCATTATTATGTTTGGATATACATTTTGTAAATGTCTAGATATATGACCTACACCCCCTCTCCTAGGACATGTGTATATGGTATTACAATAATTACAGTAACACCTAATTTGATCTACATGGTCTAATGTAACATGGTCCCAAACTCAAGAACTTTGTTTCCTAGATTTTTTAGTAGCTGTGGACTGTGAAGTATGTGTTGGGGTAGACTGAGGTTGATCTGACTCCATACTAGGGATATAGTCATGGCTACCAACATTACCAATATTTTCCATTTTAATATAAAAAAATGAATATAAAATAATACAAACATTAACTCACAAAAATCAAAATCCAAAAATGGAGGGATTAGAGGTAAAGAATTTGGAGGGATTAGAAGTAGAGATTTTTTGATGTTGCTGGCTCAACTGGTGTCGCGTGGAGACTGAAGAGTAGAAGACGGGGCGAAATCCAAAGCCAAACAGCGAAATCTTCACTTGAAAATCCTCACTTGAAAGTTGTTGACTTGTAATTGAGAAGAGAAGAGAAGATTGAGTTGTGAAGAAAAATGAATGGAGTAGAGGAGTATTTATAGAGTAAATGGAGTGATAGTTGTTAAGATTAAAAAAAAAGGATTAATGCAACGACTACATTATTTAGCCATTGGCCGTTGCCAACGGTTTTATAGTCATTGCAGAATGGTGCGCTAGTCTGGTGCGTCAGGTTGGTGCGTCAGGTATGTGCGTCATATATATATATATTTAATTTTTACAAGCGGGCCGGCCAGACCCAGATTGATTTCATGGGTCAAATTGGACCTAGTAAACGAGCCTTCGTGGGCCTGGACCTTGGGCCTGACACGACCCACGACGGGTCTGACCCGTGGAATTTTTTTTTGGACTTGAGCCGTGTCGGACCCGGGCTAGGCCGGGCGGCTAGGGTCGGCCTGCCCGAGTTCCACCTCTAGTGTAACCCAAATCTATGCATGAAATGCAATGTTTCTTCTATCAAGAAAAAATTAGAACAACAAACTAGCAAAATCCAACCACATGTTATAAATTCAGTCAATATAATTCATGCACAACAGAAATACTCCATCGTACCAATTATGCGTCACACACCAAATCATGAAAAAAACAGTCAACCATCAATGTAATAAGTCTGCCCAATCATGCATTAAAAAAAAATAAATCTAAACTAAATCCAGTTAACATGATGGCAAGCTAAATCAAAGATATCATCATGCACAGTGTTATCTAGCAAATCAATCAATTACTCTAAACTGAATCTAATCAACATGATTAGCATAAATCTTTCAAATTAACAAGTTAATCGCTAAAATTAATTAACATGAAATCATGAATAATTATTAAAATATATAATTGCTAAGTCAAAGAAATCATGAAGCACACTATTATCTAGTTAATCAATTCAATATTCTAAACTAAATCGAATTAACATGATGATTAGTATATATCTATCAAATTAACAAGTTAATCACTTAAATTATTTAACATGTAATCATGAATAATAATGATTATTCGGAAAGAGCAACTAAAGATGTTACATGTGAAGCATCACAAATTTTTAGAAACTATATGTCATTTTAATTAGGTTACTCCATCTTGATAGCCAAATGACCTTAATAATTCACTTCAGAAGTTGTAATGAATATTCTCATTATGGAAGAACATGTGTTATTCTAAACAAACGAATTCGGTCCATGATATATTGATATTTAAAATAGGCATTTGACCTAGAGCAGTCTGGACCACCAGTAATTACATGGGCAGCGGTCCCAAAAAATTTAAATAAAAATGGAAAACAAGGCTTAAATAATGGAAATGTTTGACAAAAAAAATACAATGGGAATATATATGAGAGGATATAGAATTCATGAAACAACATGAATTTTGATCCATACACATGAGAGGATATCCCCAGGGCCTACAATGGGATTTAAAAAAAAGGCAATTATAAGGTATTTTTCGGATTTTGCCCCTATGTTTTCAAACATTTCTTCTTCTTCAGGTCACATTGCACTCTAACTTCTGACATGATCCCGTTTGGAATCTCTTATTTATAGAAGTTAGATTTTGAGGTTTTAATAGAATTTAACTTTTGAAAGTATCTGTAGAAGTTAGATTTTAGCTTAGTTATGAAAATTTTGTTTGACAAATAAATGTTTTACGGCATTAGTTAGATTCTAACAATATTGATTTTACATATTTACCACCTATCTAATGACAAATCTGTAAATAATAAGGACATTTCTATGAAATTAATTTAAAAAATCAAGACTACAAATGTAAATACATACCTCATTTATTCAACTTCTGTCAGAAACTCTCTCTGACTAGTTTCTAGAAAACCATGTTTTTACACATGGTTTCAGGATCCAGAAGCTATCTAGAATACTTCCAATACTTGTTTCTAAAAAGTGGACTTCCAATACTTGTTTAGAATTACTTCTAGAATATTTGATGGTTTGACAGAAGTTAACTACTCAGAAACTGTCTATAAGCAGTTCCAAACGGGATTTAAAAGCAACACCAACTCACACGTCATACTATATTGGAACATGACAATCTTGGGTACTCATTCAGAGTTAAATTGATCAAGCTCTGAAAGTACATCAAGATGTTGCAAAATCTTTCAGGAATTTTATACATATGTAAAAACAATGAGTAGTGTGTATAAATGCCCTATAAATGAGTTATGCATTGTTTACGTGTCAAAATCTAATCTAGTATCAAAATCTGTATAGATTTTATGCATGTGTACTGATTCATCATATTCTGATTCATAAAAATGAGTTATGCATCAAAGCTAGTCTAGTTCTTCTAGGAACTTTATGCATATGTACATATTCATCATATTTGACTTCATTATATTTTGGATTCATCATATGCATAGATTTTTCGAACAAAATTGAGTTATGCATCAAAATCTAGTCTAATATTATCTTCTAGGAATTTTATGCATATGTATAGATTTATCATATTTGACTTCATCACTCATCATATGTACATATCTTATGAAAAGAAATTAGTTATGCATCAAAATCTAGTCAAGTATTATTTTCCAAGAATTTTATGCATATGTACATATTCATCGTATTCTAGCTTTATCATATACCTTTGTTTTTTTTTTTTTGGTAATGGTAAGTAATATTAGTAATTAATCCCAAGGAAAAGGATCTAAGGGGATCAAGAGTCTAAAATTCACACAGCATAATACAGAATCAAAGAAAGGAGATAAGGCAATGTTCTTGCCATTAAGTTACAGACCATCCAACAAGACAGGTAAATCAAGTTTTTTTTCCTTTTAAGGAAATAAATAAAACTACTGTCCTATGTCAGCAGCAGGAACAGTCTCGTGCATATTAGCTTCAGTGGAAGGGTGAGAAACATCCATAGTGCTAATGGAGGTTTGATTCGCAGACCATGCGACTTTCATTGAAGATAATGAATTCCTCAAATCCTCCTTTTCAAACCCTAGAAAAAGAGAATCTAACCATTGATTCATTAGTCCAATGACATCCCAAGTAATAAGATAAGAAGGCTTAGAAGAGTCACGAAAAATTCTGCTATTTCTTTCTTTTCAGGTTAACCAGAAGATAACTTAAAGTAAGACATACCAACCACGAAAAATCATATACCTTTGTTATTCACCATATTCTGACTTCATCATGAATGTGTTCAAAGTTTTTTATTTTTTTTAATCGAAATGCTTGGGATATGTTGGTTTTTCCTTTGAAGTGGGTTCCTATCTATTTTTAGAGATTTTAATGGCCATTATTGAATATTATTGGGGAAGTTTGATTTTTTCTTTTAATTGGTGTTTTTTTCTCCCACTTGATGCATTTGTTTGTGATTGGTGTGACCATTGTTCTTTTTCTTCTAACCGGCGTTCCTTTGATGGGTGTGACCATTGTTCGTTTTCTTTTAACTGGCGTTTTTCTTTCAATTGTGAGTTTTTGGGTTTGCCAATAATTCTTTATCAATCTATTATAACATTTATTTATATTGTTGGTGGTGAAGTCTGGGGGCTACGTCGATTCGAAGGAGATGATTGTTGATGAATTGGAAGATTGATTTGAAGAAAAAGAATTCAAAGTGAAAAAAAGAGAGAGTTATCATCAGTCATCCAATTTATCAACAGAATTCGATTTATTTATATAGACGTTATTGGTTTGATGAAATTTGATATTGACCACCATTTTACAAAGTATATTGTTCATAACATTGATTTCAGTGGTAACTAAATGGTTCATAACATACTTAGGGGTCTTCTTTTTTTTGTTAACGGTTTAGAGATTTATTATTTCATCGGCATTAAAAGCCAAGTAAGAAACAGAGTCATTATAAAATTATTACAGAGTCTCAGGCATAATAGCCCTCAAAAAGTATCGAAAATATCATTAATGGTACAGCTAAACAGAATCTAACACAAAATTTCTTAAGACATAATACCAATGTCACTCTTCCAGATTCTCCAAAATATTCTGAGAATCCTCTCCAGATGGTACTCTTGAAGAATAAGGGATGGAAGGGGGAATGGAAGGCTCCACAAGTTGTGAAGCCATGGTAGAAACAAATTGCAACATTTCCTCCTTCTCAAAACCTGAAAAAAGAGTTTCTACCCAGAAATTCATCAGAGAAATAATATCATTAATGATCAAAGAGTACGATCTTACTGAATTGCGGAAAACCCTATTGTTCCTTTCTTTCCAAATCAACCAGAAAATGATTTGAAAAACCTATTGTTCCTTTCTTTCTAAATCAACCAGAGAATGATTCGAAATAACAATGTCTAACTAGAATAAAATAGATCAATTTTAATATGGAGAGTAGACAGAAATAAATCAGCAACACAAAAGTAACCAAGATTAACAGGGGATGCCATGAGAGCAAATCTCGAACCAGAGAAAAGATATCTCCATTCGAAAGAAAGAGAGAGAGGAGAGAAAGGTCTAGTGTCAAGGCATGTCAGAAAAGGGCAGCTTCTCACCTCTCCGCTGTCAGAGGAAATCTCTGAGTCAGAGATTTTCCCCGTGCGAATGTGTAACGCTTCATATTTCGAATTTTTATTAACATTAAAAAAATGCGATGAGTGCGCGTAATGAGTGACATGAGAGGACGCGCAACAGTGTGCATTAATGCCGAGTTGCATTCAACAATAATTTCCAGAATTTTCGAAACAGTTTCCAAGTAAATCCCCGAAGCAGCAGTCGCTGAATTAATCCTCGAATCGTGCGGGATCAATGCTAACCACCGTATTAACCCCGAGAAGACTCTGTCGGAATCTGGAAACACACCGCTCTGCCGACAACCAGTGAGCGAGCACCGATAAGCACCGACCGGCGATTTACTCAACGGAGCAAAAACAGGGCTTACAATCATATCAGAGGAAGAGGGGATAAGGGTATCCGAAGGGATATTAAACTCCCCGCAGATGGCAGGATTAAACTCTTCCAGAGTTAAGGACGGCCTGAGAAGATACCCAATCCTACTGGACACCGACGAAATAGGGCATCTCCCGTTACTGGTGTAAAAAGACCAGGCAAAGCTAGATCAAACAGATATGCATCGCGATCTGTAATTAACAGCAATAAAACAATATTTCGTAAAAATAAACCAATCACTACGAAGACACCGACAAAGAAAAACGGCATCAATAGTAGCAGCAGGACATATTTCGCCCAACAGAGAAGGAAAAGGGGCAAAATCCGCTAGAACAAGTAAAGATAGAAATCTGCCCATCCTGTACCGAGTAAGACGCAAACCATTCGACAAATCGTCGAAGAAAAGGATGGAGCAGGGCTGAGAAAGAACCAGAGAGAAGGTCTGGTTCAGCCCCGAGGGGGAGGGAAGAAGCTTCCCCTAGCCACATACCTGCCTTCTCTTTTTCCGACGGCAGTGGTTACCAGGTCTTAGACGTCGTAGCAAACAGGATGGTCGGCCAGCAACCGGAGTCCGAAGGCTGGAACTAGACTGTTGTCCCGATCCACAACCTGTAGGTTCCTGAAGTAGGACGTTTATCCGAAACCCTCCCCGACGAGATGACCGCTGCCCATCTATGCTTTATCCTGTAGAGCTCCTCGAAGCTGAGGCCATTGGCGTTGTGGTTGTAAATCTCGTGAATGGCGTGCTCGAGGATCTTCCACGCCTTGTCCACGTAGTTCGGATCGAGCACCACCACAGAAAAAAGGGATATCCCTGACGGTGGCAGTAGGAGGAGACTGGTACATGGCGGAGGGGGGCAGGGGAGGGCGGAGGGATCGCGGGGGAGGGGAGGCGAAGGGGATGCATGACGCCGCCGCCGCTCCAAAGCTCCTCGCACAATCGAGACCACCCCGTCGGAACCGCTGCTCCCTGCAAGTGCGAGGCACCGCTGGAACTCGCCACCGTACCAGAGCCTCACGCCCGACGTGCTCAAGCCCTGTGAGCAGCTGCAAATCCCACACCGCTACGCCGCTCCACGCCCTAGTTGCCGCTCCACGCCAGAGCCTCACGCCTGACGTGCTCAAGCCCTGTGAGCAGCTGCAAATCCCGCACCTACTTAGGGGTCTTGATAGATAGCATTTCTCAATAATGAATGAAGAGAATTGAATTACTCCTCAATGTCATGAGAATGGACAACTTGAAACTAGATATGTGATGTCTTGTCTCTGGCCTGGATGGTGTCATGATTGGTGCCTTATTTAGCGTAGGTGTGCACCTTAATTGCCTTCTCTGAACTGCTACAAACTTTTATTTTTGGCATCATCAACCGCACTTTATATCTCGAATAATTCCTTATACCATTTGTAGGTTTGTGTTAAAGTCATTAGTAAGTGGTTTAATATGTGGACTATATGATATCCGTTCGAATTACATGGATAAATCACTTTATAGGAAATGGTTTGTGGAGGTGTTTATAGGATAATTTTTCCGTAGACACCTTATTTATTTTAATTTTCTATTTTTTAAAATAAAATTTAATTTTATAATTAGTTAATCCATAATATAATCTACGATATGTTAAGATTTTATCTTGATTTAAATTATATTTATTATTAATTTTTAATTTAAAATTTAACTGTTAGAATTTAATGTTGAATAAGATTTTTAAATTAAGAATCAATAATTATTTAATTTAAATAAAAATTTCACTGTATAGTCATAGATATCAAATAAGTATATCTATTATATGCAGACACCTACGAAAAAAAAAGTTCCCATCACTTTAAAGGAATAACGTTGTCTCTAACTCATCTCTATCCTCTAAGATCATAAGTTGCTGACCCTGAAAACATAAACCCTAGCTGCGGCTGCCCCTCTCCTCTAGCCGCTGTCGCCGCCGCCGCAAGCAGTTCCGGTTCCCGCCGCCGCCGCCGCAAGCAGTTCCGGTTCCCGCCGCCGCCGCCGCTGTCGTCGTCTGCAGCCTTCTCCGCCTCCACCAGAAGCTCCGGCAGCCTTTTCCGCTGCCGTCACCTTCTCTAGCCGCGGGATCTCTTTCCGCCGCCACCGTCCTCTCTCTCCGGCGTCGTTGCACACATCCGGAAGGTACTTCCCTCCTCTCCGGTGGCATTTGCAGCCTTTGCCGCCAGTGTGGGATGCTATTCTAGGCTGCATCCCTCTGTGGAGCCCTACTTTCTGCTACATGACCGCTACTACCTAATTTCTTGATCTGATTCGCTGAAAATCAGACTCTTCTCTCTACGTACGGTGGATTTTTTAACCCTCTGAGAGCGCTGAGAAGTGGCTCTCAACTCAATGGCGGCGGCCGCGATTCTGTCGTGCGGTAGAGAAGCGACGGCGAGGGCCATCGGGTTCTTCTTCCGGCAGTCTCACTTCGCACAGTTCGTTAGACCCTTAAGCGTCTCGGCGGAAGCAACGAAGCCGAAGAGGAAGAAGAAGAAGAACCTTTTCGAGGTGGCCCAGTTCCTGCCCAACTGGGGGATCGGGTACCAGATGGCGAAGAATCACTGGCAGGGGACTTCCTACAAGATCACCAAGATCAATCTCTACAAGGTACTACTATTCCTTCTACTTTAACCACAAACCTCGCAGCAAATGTTCGTCCGTTCCCTCTCTCTCTTACCGATCTAATGGTTGTTGCTGGGTTTCTGATTCGTTTCTCTATTTCTGTGTTTTGTGCAGGATGGAAGACATGGCAAGGCGTGGGGGGTTTTCCACAGGGAGGGTGAGAGTTTCCTTTCTGTTCATGTTAAAAAAAATGTCGTCTTTCTTTTTCTTCTTCTCTTGGTTGTTAAGATGAGCTATTGTGGGTTGTGATTTGTGAATTTGGTTCCTTGCAATATTTCGGTTTTGTTTGTAGTGGCTATTTGAACAGATGACAGAATCGTGATATTGGTAGCTAATGTTTGTTTTCTCTTGGATGGTACTGCATTTTGCAGTGTTATCAAGTTAATTGTAAGGACTCTCCATTACTCAGACAACCGATTCTACGATGACAAGTGCTATCCTTTTTATGGTCTTTTCTTGCCAAAAGATTAGTATCTTTTTTTTACCATCTGCTATGTTGTGTTGATGCCTGTCCTGCATGATATTTGTGGTTTTTTTAGATGAAACATTCGTTTAGTAGGTAAACAATAAGAAAAGTTGTACAATTTCAAGTGGGACTGTGAGTGGCACCGGTTGAGCGAATGTCTCTTTGACTTCCGGCATTGCTGTTTCACTTGTGTTGGCCATCTCTTCCTTTTGATCGCGTTGTTCTTCTCTCCTTGTCTTTTAATGTGTTCACTTCAGTGGTATCTGGCCTCTCTTGATGCACTTGTTTTTTCATTCCTTTTGAACGTGTAGCATTTTGCCACATGTGGGTTAGCAGTATTATTGGTAGCATCTCACCATTTGCTATATTTAACAGCATCATGTATTGAAAGGTGAATTAAGGACATGCAAAAGAAATGCTATGTTAGTTCCGATGAAACCTGGATGTTGTGGTTTTTATCATTTTATACTTTTTGAACATTGAATCTTTATATGATTTCTTATCTTTGTTCTTCTCGTCGAATCATATTAAAAACTTATTTTAGTTGGTTTTAACAAATCAAGTGGAACATCGTATTATTGTGTGAAGCATTCTTTTTGAATGCCAGTAAAGCAACATCCATAACATTTTGGTATCCACAGTAAGTCTATGAGAACTGTCTGTGGAATCCAGGCCATTCCGCTGAAACCTAACCAGTGTTTATAATTCAGCACAAACTGTATAGTGCAGCATTACATTGATCACTTCAAGTTGTTCGTCGACATGCATGTGGCTTCTTGCTCAGAGATGCTTTGTGGATGGTGCATATGAGGTTGCGTCATCTTGTGATGAAGCCACAAATATTTGAACGAGAAGGCTTCCTAAGAGTCAACTCAGTGACGCAAACACCCTTTCAAGTGCTAAAAACAGCCATTTTTAGCCATTTTAAATAGAATTAAGTTTGGTGCAATACATTGGATGCATAGTGGTATTCTTGCATTATTTTTTATTCTCTATTATTGCATAATTTAACTACATTCAGTCCATTTTATGCTGATGGTGGAAACTTAAGTCTTATCTCTCACTAAACACTGTTTTCTGATCGTTTGCTGTGGGTGCACTCTAAAGGTTTTAAAGAATTAGAAGCACTGTGTTGATATAACTATTGCACTCTCTCTCATCGTTCTTCTGTTTATTATTCCAAATTTGCTGCAGGCACACCTTCAGTAGAGGGTCCAAAGAAAATAAGTGGTGTCCATAAGCGTGGATGGAGATATATCCCTGAACCAAGGAAGAAACAGCAAGCCACAATAGAGGCGGAGACTCCAAGCTTGGCTTAGAAGCATACTACATGGCTGCCCCAGCATGACAAGACCAGGATATGATGATGCTTGACCACTGATTCTTTAGTTCTTTCAGTAGCAGATGTTGTGATCTGAAAGCATCTCTTCATGGGCAAAAGACAACTCACTATTTTTCTGAAAAAATCTTTAACATATTGTAAAATGTGGTGTCTCCTATATGTGGCAAGACAATCAAAAAGTTTAACCGAATAAAGTGTAGTTCATTCATTACTTGATTATTGTTTTAGTTGAGGAGTTGTGGATTCAAATTCTAATGATGTAGAATTTTAAATATTAAAAAAAATCACCAAGTTCAATGAGAATTTACCGGTAGTTTTTAATAAAAGACCATTTTTATATTAGCAAATGTTTATGAGAGTCGGGTGTTAAACATCAAGCTGGGCAATAAGATGGCTATCAATTTTATCTATATAAATACCCTATGGTGCTTCCTTAATCTGTTTGCAATGAAAATGTGATAAGATGGTTTTAGGAATAAGACGTCTCCAATGATGGTTTCCCAATTTTTTTGTTTATATTTTTTGTTTGTTGTAGGAATAAGACATCTACGATGACGCCTCAGTGACATGAATTTAAAAAACGATCAGCGGTTCGAAAGGAATTTCCGCCTCGACCGTCAATCACACCATGAATGGAAGAAACGAAGAACAACATGTACTCTGTTTCAAAAACTTTGCCGCCATGTTTCCTTGTATTTATTGAAAAATCAGTAAAGTTACATGGATGGGATTGCTCGATGGTTGATTCTATAATAGAATTACAAAATTTTCGAGTAATCTGAAATTGCCACTTACCATAATTTAAAGGGTAATGTGGATTTATCTCGTTGTCTCTCTTGCAACAATTTGACCCACTTGAAAATCTACAAAACTTTCCTTTCCAAACAACATGAATCCGACAGTAGCCTGCAGGAAAAATCATTATTAGACAATGGGAAATGTGGTCCTACATGATACCATCCTGTCTAATTAAAATTGAAGCTTACACTTCCGATTTGTGATTAAGCTCTTTTAGACGACCCATATATCTCATGAAAGGCCCAGAAAGAACACGAACGCTTGACCCTGGTGCAAGTTGTCCATTATCTCCTCTGCTTGATGGATCACTTTCAGAAGGCCCTGAAATTTTTTTTGTTCTTTTTGTTTAGTGCCTACAGTAAATTTCTTCTTGATAATTGATTCATCAGTTAAATCCATATCACAACATCCATTGGCCTTCTGTTCTTCTTCGAATGCCCGATCAATGTTTTCTTGTTCTTCTTTTGCTTGTCTGAAAATTGCTTCCATTTCATCTAAAGCCACAGGTTTTGGTCTATTAATCTGACACTTGCTGCAGGAACAGAAAGAATAGTCGATTACATATCACTGCTATAATGCATCAGAGACATTGTGAATTTTAAAGTAACAGTTCATAAGTATGTTAGCTAGTACATGACATTTTCAGCCACTTCTTAACTTGACTGGAATTTTGTTAACAGCAATAAAAAACGAGTTCATAATAGAACAAGCAGTCAAACGACACTATAGTTGCATGATTTGTTGAAGGTAGTTTCATCATTATCAGGGAAAACATGTAACTTTCTGATATTCCACCTTTTGGTTAAAAAATGGGAAATATATACTGTCCACTGGGGAAAAGATCAATAACATTTAGATTAATGATCATGATGAACAAAAGTTTCCTATAACAAATTGCATCGGAAAACAATGACCAAAGCCTCAGGTGAGAAAGACTGAAAACCAGAAAATGACAAGCACCATAGAGCATTAACCAAAAATTACTGCATCAGAGAAAGATTACTGCAGTATCGAGACTAGCACTCATGTGTTTCCAACTCTCGATCCCAGGAATCCTCCAATCCCATCGCATTCTCAGACAAAATCATGCATCTCCTTGTTCAGCACACAATGTAGGAAGACGCATCCTGGAAAAAGAGGTTTTGGCTTGACTAAGAACCATTCTTAACCTTCTTTTTCACTCGCATGGCTGGAATATAATAAACCTGAACAACAAAATGGACAATAATTCCCTATCCACGATAACTTCCCACGCAAAAGACATCATCTTCTACAAAATCTTCAACTACAAAGCCGATGTAGATTGAGTTGCAGTAATCATTCATGACATGAGCGATTATCTTAGCTGTTTATCAACCCCAGAATTCCTATTCTTTATTATCCTCCTAAAATAATTCATTCATGTGAAATGCAAAAATGGTCCAATTAACAGCTAAAGTTCCAATCTTTTGTAACAAAACCCACCAAAAAAACACCTTGATTAGAAAAAAGAACGAACTCAAATTGGTTACTAATAATTATGCTACAACGAATGCTACGGAAATTCTAAAATTGCATTAGACTCCTAAAAAACCAATCACCTTTTCCAAATACTTGATTAATAGAACTTAAGTGGGATTGCCATTGGTGACATATATTTTTTTTGGTGTTGTCTTTGGCACTGGGATTCTGTGATCCCTAATTTTGTATTATCATGAACATTTCTTTTCCTCTTAGTGGTGGTTTCATAATAAAAAATGATAATATTAAAGCTTACCGTTACCAAAAAAAAAAAAAACAGATGGTACACCGATAAATGGAATCCGTGTGAAAGATTCACAAAAAGTTCCCGTCTTTCCCAAGCCTACCTTGAAATCCATGCCGGGACAAACCCTAACGAAGGCTCGGACGAGACGGTCGGCGGTCTCCTGGCCGGTAACACGAGATGCTGCGGGCCGAGCGGAGCGGGTAGTCGAGTTTGAGCTCCTCGGTCCAGGAGGCGTAGCGCTTCTTGGGTTTGAAGAGGAGCTTCTCCTCCACCTCTTCTTTCCAGTTGTTGGTCCCCATCGGGCTCTCCCTCCTCTCGTTCCTCAGCTGCCTCCTCTCCCTCGCTGTCAGCTCACCGCCACCAGAACGGGGAGGAGGCGAGGAGCACTGGAGAAGAGAGGAGGCGTGTTGGGCTCAACGCCGGGGACGGCAGAAGCCATAATTGCTGCTTAATTACGACAGATCGTCTGAAATGTATTCCGTCGACGGGTGTTTATGTTGCTGTTTAGGTCGACATACACAAGTATTTAGAAGATTAGACGTGCAAGTGATGGTTAACGAAGATGATAATAAACAAGTGTAGTGGGTCATGTGACCCGCATGATGGTCCACTGTTTTTTCTTATAAGCGGGTAATCTATTGATTAATAAGAAAACGTATTATCCAAGTATGAATTACATCAAAGTATGTTTCAAAAAGTTACAGACTAGAGCAACAGATATGCCATCAAAATGAGAAAGCCAACCGTTGACTAATATAAAGCAGATTATCAAAAATTGAAATTTTGGAGGCCTGATTGGAACCCAAGAACCTGATAGTTTCAGGAGCATGAGTTGTGTGCTCCAACTCTCTTTCGTGTGCCAAGCATGCGAGTGTATGAAGGGTCTCATCTTTTTCATAACCTGCACCCATATAGTCGATCCAACAAGTACAAATAGATGAAATTTCATTAATTATGATGTTAGGGGTTTTAGATATTCTCCTGAAAATACAGTTATTCCGTTTCTTCCAAATGTACCACAAAATTGTTTGAATGAGTGTGTGACTGTCTTTAATAGAAAATTCAGATATCACAGTAAGTAAAAATGTATATAGATCAGTAATAAAACAAATTGCAGGATGCAGAGGACTCTGAATAAAAGCCTTCCATACACTTGTGGCAAAAGAACAATTGATGAATAAATGGTTAGTAGTTTCCTCAAAACTCCTGCACAAAATACGTATTGTAGGTCCATTCCATCCCTTTTTGCAGATGTTAACTTTAGTTAATACCTTATTAAATAGAACCAACCTGGCAAACAATTTAACCTTTAATGGTGCCCAACTGAGCCAGATATGGTCATGAAGATGAAATCTAAGTCCACAATCATTTAAAACTTTGTATTCAGAGTTTACAGTATAGTAGTTTTTAGTAGGAGTCCACTCCAAAAAGTCCTCCTTAGGACATAGTCTGATATTATATAATATTTCATTGAGAGTGTCGGCCTGAGTTTGTAAATGGTCAAAGTTTTCAACAGGCATAGGTCCACTAAAAAACTTACCAAAATCTAATCTAAAGTATTCCAGTGTTTTTGCAATGGAGGCCTTTTTAAACTTGGCTAGTTGAAAGAGGTCAGGAAGCATATTTCTTAGTTTTTCTCCATCCCACCATTGATTTTGCCAAAAAATAATGTTACTTTTATTTCTAACTTGGAAGTTGGTGAAACAGTTGAGAAAACTAAAGCAACCTTTAATTTCCTGCCATAGTGGAGAGGATCTACAAGACGACACATTTAGAAGTGCCCTTGTCCAGGATCTAGACATATATCTGGCTTTTAGAATTTCTTTCCATTTTAGAGAATAGGAATTATAAAGTAGCTACCATAGCAGCTTAAATTTTAGGGCCATGTTAAAATTTTTAAGATTAATAATTCCCCATCCTTTTTGATCTTTTGATCTGTATAGTGAAGCTCACTTAACTAGATGGAAAGTGGGAGAGGTAGCAGAATAGTCTTTCTATAGGAATTTACACCTAAGCTTATCAATCGCTTTCTCCAGCTGGACTAGCAAGTGAAGAACTGACATGAAATAGGTAGAGATAGCTGAGAGCACTGAGTTGACAAGAGTTAGCCTTTCTCCTAAGGATAATTGCTTAGCCTTCTAGAGAGATAATTTTTTTAATATTTTTTCAATAACAAAAGACCAATCATTAACATTTTCTCTCCTGAAATGCAGAGGTAAACCCAGGTATTTGATTGGGAGAAGGGATGTAGCACATCCAAGAACTTGGGAGGATCTGTTAGTAGAGTCATTAGGGACCCCAATACCAGTAAGGGATGATTTCTGAAAATTAATTTTTAATCCTGAACAAGTTTGAAAGCAACATAGAATCCTCTTGACATTAATTATATTTTTCTTCGTAGCTGATAGAAATAAAATTGTATCATCTGCATATTGTATGTTTACAATATGAGGTCCATCATTTGGTAGTTGAATTCCAAAAATCAAATTATTGTCCACAGCAAGTGATAGCATCCTATTAAGGATGTTTGTAACGATGATAAAGAGTAGTGGAGATAATGGATCTCCCTGTCTTAATCCATTAGATAATTTAAAGAATCCTTTTAGGGAGCCATTAACCAAGATAGAAAATCTTACATGAGAGATACACATCCTTATCCAATGTATCCAATTGGGGCCTCAACCTAATTCTGAAATGGAATTCAGTAGAAAATCCCAATTGACATTATCGAATGCTTTTTCAAAATCTAATTTGAGAACATACCCAGGAATTCCAACAACATTCATATAATGCAATGCTTCTTGAGCCACCAAAAAACAATTTCTTATAAATCTTCCCGGAATGAAAGCACATTGGGAATTATCTATGATTTTATCAATCACAGGGGAGAATCTAGAAGCCAAAGTCTCAGTGATTATTTTGTATAGACTGTTAATCAGACTGATAGGTCTAAAGTCTTTATTACATTGAGCCCCCTCCAATTTAGGAATAAGAGATGAAGGTTTGATTAATGGGCTCTAACAAGTCTGAATCTGTGGAGGTGTGAAGGTTGTTAAAAACTTCAAAAATATCTACTTTGATCAGGTCCCAGCATTGATGGAAGAAGCACAAAGAGAATCTATCAGGGCCAGGAGCCTTATCTCTAGGCAATAACTTAAGATTTCTGTAGATTTCTTCCAAAAAAAAAGTTCTTTCCAAACTCTGGATTTGGGATCTTTGTAGGAATTAATATATCCCAATGCAAGTGTGGAATATATCTTTTAGGCTTGTTAAATATCCTTGTAAAGTGTTCCTCTAATTCTTTGGTGATTACAGTAGGGGAGTAGATAATATTGTCCCTAATCTTCAGGGAATGAATGGCATTCTTTTTCCTCCTACAATTAACCATATTATGAAAGAAGGTTGTATTTAAGTCCCCTTCTTTAAGCCATTGGATTTTAGATTTCTGTTTCCAATAAACTTCTTGTTCTTGAAGCAAGGAATGATGCTCACTCATAAGATCTCTCTTTAAAGTCAGCAGATCATCTTAGATTTGGGAAGATTCAGTTAAAGAATCTATAAAAGCAATTTGGGATTCTATGGACAATAGTCTGTATTTTCTTTCCTCCCTAACAGGTCGTATCCAACCTCTTATCTGTTGTTTTAAAAGTTTCATTTTGAGTGCAAATTTGGCCACAGGTGTAATGGAAATGCTAAAATTATAGGTTCTATGCCAACAATTTTCAATAAAAGGTATAAATCCCTCGATAATGAACTATGACTTATAGAATTTGAAAGGGGTAGGGCCCCAATCAATGGGTCTGGTATTGAGAGTGATGGGGATATGATCAGAAACCACCCTAGTCTTGCCCAGACAGTAAGAATTGGGGTATTTATCTGCCCAGTCAAGCGATATAAGGAATCTATCAAGTCTGACCATAGTTGGTTGGACTTGCATGTTAGACCAGATGTACTTAAAATTACTAGGGAATAGATCTACTAGAAAATTACTGTCTATAAAAGCATTGAATAGTTTCATATCTGAAGTTATAGTACATCTAGCAGAATGTTCATGGGAATATGTAATTATATTAAAATCTCCCCCAATAACCCACCTGGAATTCACCATTGAGCTAAGGGATTTTAGTCTACAATCACAAGGACCATAAACTCCAGTAAGCCACCAATCAAAGTTATCTGAGATATTACTAAAGTTTAGAGAAAGACTATAGGTAGCAGATATTGTGTTTACCAAATTTATATATCTATCATCCCATCCAATTAGAATTCCCCCTGAAGCACCAATTGATGGAATGAAAGACCATTGAGTTAACAGTTCAGCTCCCAGGGATCTGAAGATATGGGGAGAAAAATTTTCTCGTTTAGTTTCACTAATTATTATAATGTTGCATTTAGTAGATCTGACTAAATTGCTAATGGCTCTTTTTTCCCACTGGAGCCCAACCCTCTAATGTTCCAAGCTGAAATGATCATTAATATTGGGTTAGATGGAAAGAGAAGCTAAGTTCTCAACCAAACCAGTATTATCCCTTAAGTTGATACAAGCTAAACCCTGATCAACTCTAATAGAGTCAAGGAACTTCTGAGCCTCAGCTGTAGAATTCAGTGGGATACCCACTTTCTTATAAAAATTTATAAATTGGTCATATGACTCCCAAGTAAGTGCATCATGCATAAGAAGACTAGCAGAATTTTTAGAATTAGAGCCATTAAAACCAGTAAGGGCTAAAGTGTCCTTATCAAAATGTAAATCTTTATTCAAAAGGTTAGAAGTTATAAAGGGCGGGTTACCAGTACCTAGTGGATGGATAAGGGTTGAAGGATGAGCCTCTGAGGCAATATCTGAAGGGCCAGCCAAATCATCCTTTTTCAGACAGTCAAAAACAGCAAGTACCCTTTTAAATTTAGCCAAAGATAGATTTCTGACTTTAAGTTCAGCTTCTACAAATTTGGATGCTTCAGAAACAGTGTGACTAGCCTCTGCGTCAGGAATGTGAAATTTTTGAATCTCTGCAAAATCATGGTCAGCACCTGAGCCAGGAGATGGAGTAGGCAAGATTCCAGCAGAATATACTGAGGGGGGGGGGGGGGGGGATAGTGGGAC
>JAMKQA010039969.1:0-23442 GCA_024699735.1 Posidonia australis | reverse complement strand
ACATACATACATACATACATACATACATACATATATATATATATATATATATATATATATATATATATATGCTAATTTTAAGGTAGGGTCCAACCTTACTTAAGCTAAGTGAGACTTGCATTTTCCAGTAAATCATGTTGTATTTTATCCACAAATTACTGAAAAATTAATTTTAGTATTTACTGGAAAGATAATTTATGGATAAAATATACATAGTTTACTGAAAAAATGCATTGGCCTTACTTAACTTAAGTAGGGCAGGGTCCTAACTGATCATTATGTATATGTGTGTGTGTGTGTGTGTGTGTTTCATGATTTTTTTGTATGTAAATATTAACTTTTGATGGAATTTTTAATGCACAAATAATTGTTATATCTTTTTTAATAAATTTCTATGAATTATTTACATTGGTATATATTTATATCTTTTAAACTCTCCTTTTATTTATTATTGACATGTTTTAAATGTTCATGTATATAGGATGAATGAGCAAAATAATATCAAAAAGTTCAAGTCTATTGTACTCCTAGATCTTCACAAAGTTATCCATGGTTTATATCTTTTTTTAGCTTTTTAATTACATTTATACATATTTAATTGTGATATTTACATACTTTATTCTAATGGAGAAATTACTACTACTCAAATTGGAGAATTAAATGTGCTAGAAGAACATGTTAGATTTGTCAATCATTAAATATTTAAGTTTATTTTTTTGTCAGGAATTAACATTTTACCTGTAAAATTCAAACTTTTTGTGTAAGTAGACATAACTGTTACATTTACTATAAGTGAAGTTCTGTAAAAACCATAGTATACCATGTGTGACTATGCCCCCACTCGTGGAGGAGGTGAGGATGCCACAGCCATGCCGAGATGGCGAGGGCGCGAGATGGGATGAGAAAGCGAAATGGAGTCGCCACCTGGTCTTTTAATGGAAAGACGAGGAAAACCACAAACAATTCACTAAAAGTGAATGAAAGAGACGCAAACGTGAAGGCCAGATGTCTACTAACCAGAGGATGGGTAAGGATTCCTATTACGCACAGGGAAGGTGTTAGGCACCCCCGTAAACCCAAGAAACTCGATCTTTCTAGTCTAATTCGCTTGCTAGAGGCTGAATGAGTGTTTGCTATGCCTAAATTGTGTTCTAATCATGCTGATGTGAGTACCAAGACAATACTGGATGGATGTGAAGGACGATGTGCAAAAATTACGGAGAAACTCACATGAATTGACAAAAGCACAGAAAACCACATGAAATGACGATGTTTTTGTAAAGAACGTCTTCGAAAACCATGTTGATGTCAAAAGGATGGAAAATCGAGTCAACCCGTGTTCTCGGAATCATAGAAAAAGTCGTGAAAATCAAAAAGGGGAAAAGAAAAAAATAACCCGTGATGGGGTCAAATGTCGACCCTTAGGCCTGATACTGTACACCCTCGAGCGATGAGGAAAATCGTGAAAATCAAAAAAGGGGCAAAAATAATCCACATTCTGGGACCATGTCGGCTTTGACAAGCCTTTTACTGTACGCCCTCGGGTCATGGAATCCAAATCAAATCAAAAACATGAGATGTAGGATCAAAACTAGTCCAATCGGATAAAGGATGAGAAACTCTGAAGGCAGAGTGGAGAAAGAAACCATGGATAAAAGGCATGGGATGTCGGCTCACCAAATAGGGATACAAATGTGAGGAAAACGGATAAAAAAATAGTAAAGATAAGTACCTAAATGTGCAAAAACTCTAGAGAATGGCTGAAACATGGACAATGCAAGGCTAAATGCAAAGAATGAGGTGTATGCTAATGAATTGGGGACATAGGGGCAATTTGGTCATTTTCCCTTGCCAGATGTGGTAAGTGCTTGCATGGGAATGATGCATGGCCTAAGATATGTCAAAAGGTATGCTAAATGTCTGGATAATGTCATTTGGAAGAAACCGGAGAAGAAAAATCACCAAAAGGACAAAAATGCAATAAATGACAAACATAATGACTAAAACGCAAAATTCACGATAAGAACGAGAAAATAGATGAAAAACAGGTTCATGGTCCTTATTCTGACATGCAAATGACGGGTCAATGTCAATGTGGCACAAGGATGTAAAAATTACACTTGGATAATTTCCTAGAAAGTCAAGGACTAAAGTGCAAAATTTACATGAGTGCAAATGCGGCCAAAATGTAAAACTAAAGGTTTAATTTAGTGAAAACATGATGCTTAAATAGATTCCATGATTAAATGCAAAATAAGAGTGAAAAATATCCCCAAAATGTGATAGAAAACATTTAAAAATCGTAAATGACGGATTTAGAAATAATTTAAGGGTCAAAATGTGAATTCCATGTTCAAAAATACTTTAATGTGAATTCAGGGGCATTTCTGCAAAATTTCAGGGTCTGGTTGTGACAAAAATCAAACTTTTATGTTAGTCAGAGCAATTATGAAGTTTCTTGAGGTTTAAAATGCAAAATTCACAATGAAAACTCATTTTTAAAAGTTCTGGGAGTTATATGCAAATTTTCAGAACCTAATTGTAAAGAAAACTCAATTTACATGCTTATTAGTGCAATTTTTAGAATGCTCAAAGTTCAGAACGTAAATTTCACTGACAAAAATCATTTCAGAAACATTCATGGACCTAAATGTAAATTTTCAGGACTTAAATGTAAAAAAATATGCTCCAAGGACCCAGATGTCATAAAAACATGAATTCATGAGTAAATAAATAAAAGATGAATTATTCAGGGGGGCACATGCAAAATTCACATAGAAAAATAAAGAAACAAAGGTATTTTAAAACTATGGGGATTAAAGTGAAACTTTCTGGACCCACATGTAATAAAAAAGGATCTAAACGTAATACTTAAATAACTTAAAAACGTTAAAATAAAATGAGTTTCACCGCCGATGATTCGCCTCTCCGGGCGCCTGATCGAGGATCAGGAAGAGGGGGAAGCTTGAGGAGGAGACGTGGGGAGGATCCAATGGCGCGGATTGTGTCCTAGACGGATGGAATGCGTCGTCGACCTCCCTCGCCGACCTTCGTCTCCGACGACGGGGAAGCTCGCGTAGGCACATCCGGTGGCTGTGGGTGGATGCGGCGGCGATTGGGGATGCTCTGGAGGACTTCGAAGACTGTTCCTGAGGTTGTAGATGGCTTCACGCGCGAGGGAGTCACTCTCCCCGTTCTCGTGTCGACGGCGATGGCGATGTTGGGTCATCGGAGCATGGCAGCGATCCAGGCGTGGGACAAGTGTCTTCCGGGGCTCGTGGAGGCTTGAGGATCGTCAGGGGAGCACGCGAGGGCTACGACGATGCTTCGGGGGGCCACAGCGTTCCGTCAACGTCGGTCGACGGTGACAAGGGAGCCGCAGCAGTGGTGGCGTTTCGGCGGTCTGGCGAGCTTGGCTTCTCCCTCCGGAGTAAGGGGCACACCAGAAGAGGAGGAGAATAGAGAAGGAGAAGAGGGAGGTCTGCAGGATCTCCCTTGGACCCAGGGAGACCAATGCCCACGCTGGTGGTAGTGAACCCACCACCAGAAGGAGGAACGGTGGCGCTTAGGAGCGGCCTACTCTATCGGGCTGCAAGTCAATGACTAGGGGAGGCTATTTGGAATTGAAAAAGAAGGGGAGAGGCATACCTGGGTGGTGTTGTCCTCCCCGATGACGCACGACGGCGAGCTCCTCTGGTTGGGTGCTCTGGTGACTGAGGTAGGCTTCTAGGGTGGAAACGACTTTGGGAAGAAAGCTTTGGATGTTGTGGAGTGTCAGGGATTTTCTGGGTGCTCAAATAGAGGAAGAATTGGTGGCCAAAAACAAAAACCGTCGGGACTCTCCGACGATCTCAATTCTTCTCCTCCCCTACATGTGATGCGATGCCTCTTCGTTCCTGTTTTTTTTCCCTTGGTGCGGTTGTCAAAGCTTTTAAAGGGGTGGAATGGGAGCAAGGGAGATCGTAGGTGGTTGTATTTTCGTGGGAAGGGGAGTGAGGAGATCGGGTGGAGGAAGAAGATCATTATTGCTTTTTTTTTCTTTGCTTAAGTTTTTGATTAAATATGCAATGGGTGTATTGGGCTGTAAATGGGCTTAATGGGTCTGACTATTTTTTTGGGCTTTTGTTGTTTCTTTTTTTTTGTTTTTGGTTTTGCTTTAGTATTTTGGTTTTTTTGTCTTTAAGTTTTTTTAAAATTATTTGTTTTAGTGATTTTAATTAAGTTTTGATTTTGTGATTTTGAAGTTTAATTGTTTTTAAATTAGAGTTTTTTAGGGATTTGAGTTTAATTATGTGATTTTAAGTTAGGGTCTTTTGGGTTTAATTAAGTGATTTTAAATTAGGGTTTTTAGGATTTTAATTAAGGTTTTTTAGTTTAAATTAAGGTTTTAGGTTTAATTAAAGTTTGTGGGTTTAAATTAAGGTTTTTTAACTTAACTAAGTAACTTTAGGGGTTTTTTAGAGTTTTGGATTTTAATTAAAGTTTTTAGCTTAAATTAGGATTTTCACTTGATTAATTAGAATTTTAAGTAGATTTTGGTGAATTTTGCTTATTTTGGTTTTTTAATTAGTGATTTTTGCTTGGATTAAGTTTAAGTGGGTTTGTGTGTGCCTCATGGGCTTGTGTGGGGCCAAGTAGGCCTGTGTGGACCTAAGTGGACTTGTGTGGACTTAATGAGCTTGTGAGGGCCTAAATGGGTCTGTCTGGGCCTACTAGGCATGTGTGGACCTAATGGGGCTTGTGTAGCCTTTGGGTTCTATGGAGTTAAGGTTTAGAAGTGATGGTTGCAACCGGAACATCTTCCGGAGGAGTCTGCCACCAAGTGACTGCAAAATCGAGGTGTTTACACCATACAATGCATATTTTCCCTAATTAATCAATAAATACAAATGTATAAAAAAAATAAAAATTTATGCTCATGTTTACTCGAGGGATGACAAAAGTAACAATGGAATATTAAAAGTGTTAGACAATGAAGTGCAAATCAGTTATACTATCCTTATATTTGGATTCAATATTAAAATCTATATTAAATAAGTTTATTCTACAAATTATATATATTAAAAAATTATGCACATGTTTATAATAAGGATGACCAAGATAATAGTGGAGTCATAAACGTGCTAGACACAGAATAATGAGTGAGGCATATTTTCCTATTTCTTGAATTCAATAATAAATTCACTAATATTAACGTCCAATTTTTAAGTGCAACATTTCAAATAAATTTTATAAATGTGCACTTACTCCTTATGTTATATTTCTTATATTGTATTTTGTGGTAGAATTTTAAATTTATTTGTTAGTCAAGCTTTAACTTAATATAGCTTTTGACTTATATTACTAAAATAATGGCTACAAATCTAAACTTTAGAAACATGATAGGATAAAGTATATATATAGAATATGTGGAAGAAATTTGGTTGAACTTGAAACTTGTATGAAAGTCAACCACCCAATGATATGTGACGGTGACTATTTCCTTAATCGTTCAAACGTAATATTAAGAGAAGATGATGTTAACACATTACGTTGAAAATCAACAATTAGTTGATGTATATGTCACTTCACTTTCAAACTATGATCTATTATGAAGAAGTATGTCAATGTCGATATCAAACCTTTCTTTAAGGATATTTAATAGAGATGATACCATGAATGGTTGCCATCAAAATTCCGAAAATATGGATGTTGATCATTCACATGCTTGAAAGGGGAAAAAAAATGTATATTGGAATGAGATGCAGTTTGCTTCAACTTCACGTTATGTTGGTGTTGAATACAATGAACCTCTATTTATTCAAGAGGACCATGATCAAACATGAAATGAAGGTAACACACTAATATATTAGTTATTGTTTGTTTTTATTACGTATATTATAAAAAAACTAAGAAAGATATTATGCTTTTTGAAGATAATGGTGTGCAACGTATTATTAATGAAAACGAAACCATTAACGACGATCAAGATCATATCGGACATAGAATAACTTCTAAGCGGCAAACAAATGGAAATTGTATCTTCATTTAGCATCTAATTCACCAATAAAAGTTATTTTAAACTAACATGATAGATTTTTCCTAGACATTTCAAGAGAAAAGGTCTTTAATGGAACTATGAACTTGAAAGTCGTAATGCTGTAGCTACTGCAACTGAATAATGTGGTTCGAAGAAAAGAGCAGCAAAAACTCAATTGCTATGCTGCAGTTGGTTAAAAGAGTAGAACTCACACATTCCGTCCAGGTTCGAATCTCAAGGACTGCAGGAAGAAAAATATATATTTACTGATTTCAAAAAAAAAAGAAGAGCAACAAAAGTAGCAAACATAATCCATAATTTCTGATGCGTTGTCAAGATGGTGAAGTGAAATTGACATTGTTGCTATCACTGTGCCAATCATTGTTTAATGGTGAGTATGACACACCAATTTATAAATTTAAGGACAATGTTAGAACTTATAAGTTGATGTTGACTTTCATTTCAATGGATGGTAAGATTGACCACAACATAAGATGTAGACATGGACCAAGTAATTTTGGAATCCATGGGTCAAATTATCATAAAATTAGAAACTTTGCTTCCAAAGCCTTCAAAGTAAAATTTCCTTGCACAACTTTATATTTATGACGTTGAGAATAAAGAACAAAATCACATTAGTAACATTAGAGGGGGTTGCATAGTCACAATTGTAGATGTAGATCTACCACGATGATACAATGCATGCAAGAGATGCAATATAATGGTTGACTTTTCGATTGTTATGGATGTCACACAAACAATATTGATTTAGTATTAGGGTGTCCTTATAATTTCAATTTAATTTTATAAAAACTTTAATTAAATGTTGATTAAATAATATAGTTATTATTAATGTTTTCACAGATATCTTCTAAGGGTAACTATGCAGGATGTTTTTGATGAGTTGAAAATCACTTTATTTGATAAAGAGGTAAATTTTCATTGATTTACAACTTACATATTTTTTTTCTATCTTTGCTAAAAGAATTTTTTCCTTAGGAAAATGACATGAAAAAAAGTTGAAGACATTATTTTCTCTAAGATGTGGAAAAGATATGTCTTTATAATGTCAAAGGATAGAGCATGTTTAAGAATCAACGAATTGGTATTCTTATTCATGAAGTATTTGATATAGATTCAGCTGAGGAATCTCAATCCTTATTAAAAGAAAGAATTTCTTTTACTAAAGGATGAATGTATCATCACTTATATTTTTAATAACAATGAAATTAAATTATCTATTTTAATAATATTTGATCCTTTATTTTAAACAGATTACGCACATGGAAAAGGTGATAATTTCACATTTGCTGATTGGACATGTAGTCTTATAGGAATTTTAGAAACATTTCCCATTTAGTGTTGTTTCTTGATTAATTTATGTTTTTCTAACATTAACATTTGTATGTGGTGTTATGATATTGTATGTTATTTAGATTATGTTTATTTACTATTAATGTCATTCTTTTATGGGTGTTAATTTTTTAATATCAAGTATTTTTTATTTTCTATATTTCTTAGTTTTTTTTTCTTCCAATGCATCAATAGTATTATTCTATTTGTTGATTGGGATGTGATGTCTATTGATTTTTTTGTTTGTAGAACCATCACAAGAAAGATATAGAGGTATTTATACAAATAAGCAGGAAAAAACAACGTTCTTTATAACTACTTTTATCGAATCCTTCTTCATTAGTATGGTAATTTTAATTCTTATATTTTTGTTTAGACTATGTTACCTAAACTTATGTTTGAATGGCATGGACAAGGACATTAACCATGATTAACCATTATCTTGAATTATAACTGTTAAATTTATTTCCTTACTTTTTCATTAATCTCTTTTTTTAGGGAATAAATTGTGGATATTGAGGATTTGATTTTCTTTTGAAATTATATATTCTTCTCCCTTTATATAAGTTATTTCTTACGATTATCTTATTTTCACTTTATTTAAATAACTACAAATGAAAGTTGTGAAGAATTAAAAAAATATCTAAAAGGCTCTATTTCTTTTCACAATTTCATCCTTGATGTATGCAATCTTCATAAACATTCATGGAGATAATATTGATGCTTTTTTGATCTTCCACATGATAGTTCAATCGTAATGTCCGTCCTATACATGTATGTCGAGAAATATATAAGTCGACATGGGATATCAACGAATTATTGCAATCAATTAATTTAAATTGAAACTATAAAGTAATCCAATTCCTTTGCTTGCTTTGGTGGAGGTCTTGAATCTTGATGTTATCAAGAGATGCAAAGTTCACTAGTTGAAACCTCATTTCACGTAGACACGTTGTGCATTGATTTATCATAAACAAAGATTAACCTTCTTCTTTCTTTCTTTTTTTAAATTATTTGGTGTTATTTTTTCCCATAAATTGGTGTCAATTTATTATGGATTTCATCGTGTTTGTTACAAAATGGCATCTTTGCTCTCTTTAAAATTTATAATTTGTATATTTCAAGATTCTCATATGAAATGAGATCATACCCACTTCATATAGATAATATGATGGGTTAATAGCCATCAATTTAAATGACCTTGTCCTAGGACTTCTTTACTCATTACACATCAAAGGAAAATGATTGTAGAGTAACTTGGTTTTAATCAAGAATTATTTCCTAATATACAATTCATTAATATAATAATATTCCACCAATGTTTAACTTGTCTTTAACTTTATATAATTTAGAAAACATAGAAAACTAATATGTTGATTGCACTTGATGTTTTCCAAGTATTAGCTATTGTATTCTAATCTATCAATATTTCATTAAAATTGAACCAAAAATTGTTTGAAATTAAATAATTGTAGATAAGTATAAATCATTAATTATTTTTATTATTATCGTAGTGTAGATTCATTCATATTTTTTTTAAAAAAATTACTCTTGCATTTTAAATTTCATATAATTATTGTTGAAACTATATCTACAATACTTCTTCAATTCACTCCACAAATCTATTTAGGATAACTACTATCTTTCTGATAAAGAGTCGTCGCGGTTATATTTCAACCTTACAAATTTTAAGACCATCGTACCCAAAGGTTAGGGATAATCATGTTGTAGAAATCCTAACTACATACTCATTAGAATTAAGATTGTAAGTGGTTGGAAATGATCATTTCACTCGATTCAAACCCAATTCATTTGGCACGACCCATTAATCAATGGATCAATTTGATCTATGAGTTAACTCTAAAACCTACATATAGGGATGGATATTTACATACTCCATTACTTATTAGTATGAGTAAAGGTAGACCCTTGACTCATCCTAATCGGATGCATTTACCCTCCTAATTGATAATTCAACCCACAAGGTTAACAATACACTTGTCAATTTTATGGTGCAAAACATGTGCAAATCACAAAGTAGCTTGAGCTACACCCACATGTTTCCCTGAAGATGGTTGAAGGAAAGAAAAAAGACATACACGTGTCCGGCCATCATTGGATCAAACCCATGCACATAGATCACCCCAAAACCCATCTCCACCCTCCAATCCTTGTAGATCCAACGGCCACGAAGCCCCCAAAAACCCTCACCACCTCCGGATCCACTCCACCACGTGTACTATAAAGTCGCCTCCTCTCCCCAACACTTCTCAGAATCCGAAAAGAATCTAGAGAGAGAGAGAGAGACAGAGAGTAGAGAGAGGGCCAAAGAAAATGGAGGGAGCTGGAAAGCCGAAGAAGGGAGCTGGCGGTCGGAAGGGTGGTGGGCCGAGGAAGAAGGCGGTCACGAGGTCTGTACGTGCCGGGCTCCAGTTTCCTGTAGGTAGAATAGGGAGGTTTCTCAAGAAGGGGAGGTATGCCCAACGAGTCGGCACTGGCGCCCCCGTCTATCTCGCCGCCGTCCTCGAGTACCTCGCCGCCGAGGTAAAAAAAGAAGAAGAGAGAAACAGCCATTTTTTGTCCGAAAGACGTGATTTTTTTTCTCGGTTTTGGTTAAAATTTTGATCGTTTTGGTGGGTTCAGTTCAAAAGCTGGTCTTTTAGGTGCCTTTGGCCTGAAGCTGTGGTACTTTTTGTTGTGTTTTGGCCTAAAGATGTGGTTTTTTTTGGTGGGTTTGGTTAGGTGTTGGAGCTGGCAGGGAATGCTGCAAGGGACAACAAGAAGAACAGGATCATCCCAAGGCATGTGTTACTCGCTATCAGGAATGATGAGGAATTAGGGAAGCTTCTGGCAGGAGTCACCATTGCACATGGTGGCGTGCTTCCTAACATCAACCCAGTTTTGCTGCCGAAGAAGACGCAGAAGGCAGCGGAGGAGGGCAAGTCCCCTGCCAAGGGTGCCAAGTCTCCCAAGAAAGCTTGAAGTGGAGGGAGTAGGAGGTGGCCTTTTGGGTTGTATGGAGTTTGTGTGCCCTGTAACTTGTAGAGGTTTTATGTTGTTGCTGTTGTTGTTGGTGTTTTGATGATGACTGTTGGGTACTTGTAGGAGATGTTGGTAAATGAATGTGGATTTGACGACTTTTGTTATTATTGTGATGTTGAGAGGTAAACGGCACATGAAATCTTATCCACAAGTTATTTATGTTTGTTTTATGTCTAAGATGCATCGCATGAAGTGGTTTTAAAGAAGCAACTTGGCAGGTGCTTTTTTTTAGGTGGACTACTCCTTTTAAGATGGGTGGGTGTTTGAATGGGAGGTTGATCTTTCTTAGAACCTCAAGCAATCTAACCTTGTGGAATCTGACAATTGGGTTTTCTGCTAATTCTTAGGCTTTGTATGAGATTTATGGATGAATTGAATTTACACTGTGTCTGGTTAACTAGAGCGTGTGAACATTTCCTGGTTGTTTGTTAGATCTAGGCTTGCAAATTTTGTTTATTTTGTGAGCACTAGAAGTAGATGAGAGAAGACGAGGCAAAGAGAAAAAAGAGAGGAAGGAAAGTTATTCTAATTTCAGGAGTTTGTATTCTCTATTTGGGAGTGAGTTCCAACTCTTTCAAAATCCCCCAACACCCTACCAATTCCACCTTAAAATGAATTTAATACATAATTTTGTGGGAATTCTTTGCAATTCGTTAATACCAATCACACCCTTACTATTCAAGGGCTGCCCAACAAGGTTTAATTAGATGCTTTTGGTTAGTTTGAGTAGGAGGTTTAGGAGTTGTTATTTGGGTGGATACTTTCAAGGAAGCAACATGAAGGGGTGTGCTTGATGATGTAAGGTTTGAAGTGTCTCTGGGAACCATTATTTTCAATAAAACTTATTTGTGGAATGAGGAGTTGTTGATTGCATGAGAGATTCAGAGATGCTATACATGATGTTTTTGAAGAAACATGTTAGATATCTAGATGTACAAACAACAATACCTTGCGAGAATCTAATTACATGTTGTTATATGACAAAGTACCCTACAATCTAACAAAAAGCTTACTTGCATTAAAAAATTTACATTAGTTTACATGGTAGGGTTTTTTTGTTAATAGATTATTCATTTCAGATTATGTCACGTCGTTGAGGACAAAACTAATTATATGCTGTTATATGACAAAGTACCCTACAATCTACCAAAAAGCTTGCTTACATTAATTTTTTTTTGGTCATACATTAGTTTAGGGAAGTGATCAGGTGTCGTTGGACCGCACTTGTTGAAAACCTGGTAGGAAGCCTAAAATTTATCTCCCTCTCATTTTCCCTCTTGGGAACATAGAATACTCCTTGATAAAATAATAGGGATATGACTTGTGAGAGGACTACTGTTTTGGTACATACTGTAGAAAGCCTGCTTTTGCCAATTGAGAGGACCAAGGATGAAGAGTTTGATAAAGAACACATGTAATATTGAAATGAATTATTACATATGTTAATTTTTCTTGTCAAGATAATCAAGTTGGTGGAAATTACATATTGAGAAGATGACATAAATCGCTAGAGAAGCTTTAGCAAGTTAGAAGCAATTCCCTACACAAATGTTTGAAGAATTATGATTGGTCCGTTTTTATATTTGAATGGCAAATAGAATTGAAAAGGTTCACATTCTATGCTTGGTTTGAGGTTCAAAAAGGGGGGAAAAACATTAGCTTGGTTTACAGACATCAATCATAGGTGCCATGAAATTTATGTCAAGTCAGCATCTTTGTCTTCATTCTTTCCATCAATTTGGCTTGCTATTAACGAGAATATTCAATGAGTTCATGTAACAAGGCTTTTTAATTAAATTCCAAGTGGAATGGGGAAATTATCAGATGAGCAACCATCACAATTCACATTCCTGCGCTTCCATGGTACAAAGAGTTGCATTTTGGAAGAAATTTTCCCTGCTTATTTTGAAACTTAATTGTGTGTTTGAAAACTAAAGAATTATAATGACAGGAATGTGTTTTCTTGAGTCCACAACATAGAGTGTGATTCCAAGTGCACTCTAAGATTAAATTGAAGTGGAGCATTGACAAGCATGAATCTTTTGATCAATACTTGAATGGGGTCACCTTTTGGGGCTCATTTGTTTAGGTGTTCCTACAACTCTCACAACATCAACTGAGCCCTACAAATGATTTTTTCAAACAAACACCTTGTGGTGAGAGCTCTCTTAGAAGGATTGTTAGCTCTCATCACTGTAGATTTGTGAAGAAAAATGGGAGCTTATAAAATACAACTCCCAATGGAATCTACTACAGTGTCAAGTTTTACTACCCAAGCACATCTTCACTCCTTGGTTATGTTTCATCCCAATATTATCAATTATTGTGATTACACCTCAGATTCTTGAGTTATAAAGAGCAAAACTCTTTATTAAGAATAGTAAGGTAATCAATGCTGTTAGATCCACGAATGCAAATTCCATTAAATAGTTTTGATTCTCCTAAGGATTGAAATCGAGACTCAAATGGCCTATCTATAGAGGAGCTGACAGCATCATTGTAAGTGCATTAGCATTGGTCCAGTACTAGTGAAAGCACTTACACTTCAAAACTTGGGATGAAGAAACAATAGTTATTTTTGCACTCTATGTATAATAATAACTATAGTATATTAATTTCCACCACAAATTAATCCATATTTTTCCTTAAGGTAAAATGATAACATAAATGGGAAAAGGAAAACAAAAGCTAGCTCATAACATTTTATCCTCAATAAAACCATGTTATTATTTTCTCCAATGATAGAATATTGCTCTCTTTGATTTTCCCCCTTGGAATGATCAAGATCGATAAAATAATGATGCTAATGTCTTCTCCTTCGAACACAAAAGTTCTCCCAAGATTTGAATGATTACTTTGGTGGGAACAAGGCAAAGTCCTGTCCTCTGGAGATTAGTCTTCTCCTCTTTATCCTGTGAAAAAGTTTCAATACACAAGTATTTAGATATATGGATTTCATAAGTTCCATAAAGATGAAAATTGCATCCCTTTCAATAAAATAACTCAAATATATATGTTATTTTGGAGACAAGATCGAGTTTATTGAAATGGAAACATGGGCAGTTATTAGTCTTTTCTTTTCAGATGATTCAATGCATGAATGACGCAGTAACACAAGAATATCATTATAAAATCTCTATGTCACTTGCCTTCCAATGAAGGGAATAGCCGTTTCTGAAGTAAGGCACACTCAACACCTGCAAAAAAAAAGAGTCAAAAGTTTATCCTGCCAATTAAATATGATTCCACTTGCATTCAGTTTGGATATAAAAGAATATTGATAACTTTAGATTGGAAAAAAATCCACTCTTTACCTATTTAGATAATCGAGAAAGAATTAAGGCTCTAAGGGGCGCTAAATATTTGTTATTGTTTCATGAGGATATGTTATGTATAGGAAGAAGTATCTTTAGGTAGTGTTTGGTAAGTTGGAATGGAATGAGAGAATTCCACTTCAATGTTTGGTAGAAAAAAAATCTTTGGAATAAGCATGGAAATTAAATTCCCATGACATTCCTCCTTGAGAGGTAAGGAATTTGATTCCCATTCCATTATGAATCATCCTAAAAACGTCGTGTACCCTCCTCTACTGTCGTTTCTCTTTCTCCGCAGCTATCCCTCCTCCTCCGTGGCGTGTTCCCGACGTCTGTCACCCTTAGTCATGGAATGTGAGTCGAGCTGGGTCGACCCGGTATAAAAAAGTAAGGGTCCACCTGGACTTAGACCATGTTGAGCCAGCTCACAGGTTGGACCGAACCGAGCCAGGTCGAGCCTCTTTTAACAGACCATGGGCCCGACACAACCCACGACCTGTCGATGGGCCAGGTTGGGCTGGTCCAGTCCATTGGGTCAAATTTTAAATTTTAAAATTAAAATTTGTTATTAATGAAAAAATTATTTTTAATGCATTGAAAAAAATAAAAAATACATAAAAAATTAAAAAAATACAAAAGATGTTTTACATCATTGCACATTAATATTCTTGAGGAACTTTACAAATATTTTTTTTATTTCGGACCCACAACCCAACCCTTTTTTTTTTTCTCGCAGGCCAAAATGGACCTATTCTACCGACCTACGGGAGCCTAGCAAGTGGGTTCGGCACGACCCACGGTGGGTTTGGCCTGGCCCGACCCGATGCTGGGCTAGACGGGCAGAGGTCGTGGTTGGCCTAGGCTGGGCCAGACACCCAGGGCCGGCCTGACCCGATTTCCAAGACTAGTCACCCTCCTCCTTCGAAGCCCTCCCTCTTCCTCTACGGCCTTCTTTCTTCTACAACCATCTCTTTTTTATATTTTTTTGCTTTTTCGTCTTCTTTTCCTCTTTTTTTTTGTGTATGTATTTTTTTTACAAAGAATATTAATATTTTTTATTGTCTTTTTTTCCTACAAATTTTTTTATTCTACCAAGAATATTTTGTTAATGCTAATTTAGAAAGGATTATTTATGTTAATGCTAATTTAAAAAGATTATCTATGTTAAAACTTTTATGTATATGTATATATTGTAGTGTGTATGGGAAAAAATTATTTTTCCAAATTGATAGGATATTTTTGTTAATATATAGTTGTTAATCTTTCAAATTTTATATTTCCATTTCGATTTTGTTATTATGTATCAAATATTAGAAAGGAATTGTTTGTCAATTCCATTCTGCAATTCCATTACATATCAAACACAAAAATGAAATAAATTTGTTCCATTCCATTTCATTTCAAATTCTATTCCAGAGTTCATTCCATTCCTATCTATTTTCATTCCAATGTACCAAACGCAACATTAGTGTTTTTCATTCTCTTCAAAGTGTTGGGTTTCCCTACACATGGAGGATGACCCACTTTATTATTTATTTACTTTATAGGGACATTCATGTTATTTATCCATAAACCCTATTAGGTCGTGTGGAGGAAGAGAGAAAACAACACAACCTTTTTTTACAAAAGAAGGAGTGACTGATTTTCGTTCATCTCTCTTGCTGCTACTCCATCTTGATCATAGGACTGATCGGAAGGGTTTTTGTGGTCGGATCGAGTAGAGAGTTTACCGACAAGCTCATGACTCACTATTCTTCAGATTGGACAGTTGGATTGGTGATCAGAGCAGTGAAGAGACAGAATCGAAAGGAGTTTCAGAGGGAGTTCGTCACTACAGTTCTGCAGCGCGCACTCTTGGTAGAAGGTCAGTCTGAAGGGTGAAACGAAGTACGTTTTGGCTGAAAATTTTCCAGTAGTTCAGGGATTCGTGGAGCTTCATTCCTATAAAGTTTTGCGATTTTTGGACTGGCGTAGTGATAGCAGAATTTTTTGAAACAGAGGAGGCCGAATTTGAGTAAAACTACATTACCTCTTGTTTTGTGTTGTTGTTGCTTGTGTCATTATGTACTTGTAATTTGCATGTGATTCCTCTAATAAAATACTAGAGAATACTTTGTTTGTACCCATTTGATTATAGTGGAGATTTGGAGGTGGACCGATAGGTCCCGTGGTTTTTACTCCTCACACCGAGGAGGTTTTTCCACGTAAATATTATTATGCTTTGCTTGCTAATTTGTTTAATCGTTTTCATTATTTACTTTACCATTGAGAAGTTCTTTGCCAGCCCCATTCAGATCTTATTTACCCAACAAGTGGCGCCCACTGTGGGGCATAGGACCTAAGGCTTGGGGCAAGGTTCAGTTCCTTGTGGTGAAATAGAAGCAAACACGAGTAGGATGATTTCATTAAATAACACAAACTTTCAAGCTTGGAAAGGGAAGATGGAAGATCTTCTTTATGTCAAAGAATATTATAAGCCTGTTTTCAATAAAGAGAAGCCTAAAGATAAATCTGAGGATGAGTGGAAGATACTTCATCGCTAAGCATGCGGCTTCATTAGACAGTGGGTAGATGATAATGTGTTGAATCACATTAGTGATGAAACAGATGCAGGTACCTTATGGAAGAAGTTAGAGGAGTTATATGCTCGAAAAGAAGGCACCAACAAGATGTTTCTTATCAAACAGTCGATGCATTTGAGATACCGAGACGACACCCTTGTGGCAGATCATGTGAATGCATTTCAAGGGATTATAATTCAATGTCTTCGATGGGTATTGTGTTTGATGAAGAAGTGAGAGCCTTATTGCTTCTATGCTCATTACCAGATACATGGGAGACCTTGAAGGTCACACTCTGCAACTCAGCTCCTGATGGTATAGTCACTTGGAACTATGTGAAAACCAAGGTGATGAATGAAGAGTCTAGAAGGATTACAGATGATTCCTCCTCTCAATTTGATGTGCTGGTTACAGAGTCACGGGGGAGAAGTAAGAGCAGAGGTCTCAAAGGTTCTGAGAAGGGCAGAAGTAAATCCATGAGTAAATATGCAAATGTTGAGTGCTACCATTGCCATGAGAAGGGTCACACTAAGAAATTTTGTGGGAAGCTGAAAATAGAAAACAAGAAAAAGAAGAAGCCACAACAGCAAGACAATGACAGTGATAGTGAAGGGAGAATTTCTTCAACTATTGAAGAATTGCTTGTTGTTTGTGATGATGTTTTTGTTAATCTTGTAGGTGATGATGAGACAACATGGGTGCTAGATAGTGGTGCTTCCATTCATGCTATATCTCGGAGAGATTTCTTCACTTCTTACACTTCAGGTGACTTTGGAGTTGTGAAGATGGACAACAACAATAGAGTAAAGATTGTTGATAAAGGAGATGTGCATTTAGAGGCCACAAATGGCACCAGGTTAATCCTCAAATCCGTCAGGCAAGTTGAGAGCTTGAGACTCAACATTATTTCAGTTAGGAAACTTGATAATGAAGGCTACTCAAGTCATTTTGGAGATGGACAATACAAGCTTACCAAGGGAAGCATGATTGCAGCTAGAGGTAAAAGGCTATCTCACCTCTATTATGTTCATGCTAAACTTTCTAGTACTTCTGTTAATGCATTAGAAAATGAAGATCAAAGTGTGTTATGACACAAGAGACTTGGTCACATGAGTGAGAAGGGGATGACAATGCTTTTGAAGAAGAATCTCTTGTCAAAGCTGAGGAGTGCACATTTGAAGAATTGTGTAGATTGCTTAGCAGGAAAGCAGCACTGCATTGGCTTCAAGAGCCAACCTCTTTCCAAGAAGCCATAGATGTTAGATCCACTCTGATGTGTGTGGACCGATGAAGGTATTGACACATAGTGGAGCTAGATATTTTGTCACCTTTATTGATGATTCGTTCAGGAAAATTTGGACTTATTTCTTGAAGTCCAAAGATCAAGCATTTGGGAAGTTCAAAGAATTTCAAGTTTCAATTGAAAGAGAAACAAGAACGAAAGTAAAGTGCATCCGAACAGATAATGGGGGAGAGTATTGCCAACCATTTGATGTTTATTGCAAAAAGAAAGGCATAAAGCATCAAAAGACGCCTCCAAAGACACAACAGTTAAATGGAGTTGCTGAAAGAATGAATAGAACATTGGCTAAGAGAATCATATGTTTGCTTTCACAAGCAAAATTACCGAGGTCTTATTGGGGTGAGGCTTTGATGACTATTGTTTATTTGGTTAATCTTTCACCGTGTTACTATTTACAGGGAGATGTTCCAAATAGGGTTTTGTATGATAGAGATATCTCCTATGATCATTTGAAGGTATTTGGATGCAAAGCTTTTGTACATGTTCCTCAAGATGAAAGAACCAAACTTGATGTAAAGACACGGCAGTGTATTTTCCTTGGCTATGGGCAGGATGATTTTGGCTACAAACTGTATGATCCAATAGCTACGAAGATTGTCAGAAGCTATGATGTTGTGTTTGTGGAAGATCAAACAATTAAGGACATTAACAAAGTACAAGTTAAAGCTACTCAACAACAAGAAGGCTTGATTGATTTAGACTCAGTTTCTACAGTTTCAAATCAACAATAGGTTGAAGTTGAAGAAGATGATGATGATAATGCAGACACGGTTGGATAGGATGCTCCCCAGGATCAAGATGATGCTGAAGCAATTGGTCATAACCAACAACTAGCAGTGCAAGAAGTTCTACCAGTTGTTCCACTCAGAAGATCAGCTAGAGATAGAAGACCTTCTGTTAGATATTCTTCAGATGAGTTTGTAGTGTTACTCTCTGATGGTGTAGAACCAGGGTGCTATATAGATGCAGTAGAAGGTGAGCACAAGGAGTGGATGGAAGCCATGCAAGATGAGATGAGTTCCTTGCATGAGAATCACACTCATGAGTTGGTGAAGTTGCCTGAAGGCAAAAGAGCACTCAAGAATAAATGGGTCTACAGAATCAAGCAAGATGAACATACGTCACATTCAAAGTATAAGGCCAGGCTAGTTGTGAAAGGATTTACTTAAAGGAAGGGAATTGACTTTGATAAGATCTTCTCTCCAGTAGTGAAGATGACTTCTATTCGAGTGGTTCTTAGTTTGGCAGCAAGTTTCAATTTAGAGATTGAACAGATGGATGTGAAGACTGCCTTCCTTCATAGAAATTTGGAGGAAGAGATTTATATGGAACAACCAGAGGGATTTGTTGGCAAAGGCATAGAAGACTTAGTGTGCAGATTGAAGAAAAGTCTTTATGGCCTGAAACAAGCATCAAGGCAATGGTATATGCGGTTTGACATTGTCATGGGGGAGCAAGGCTACAAGAAATGTAGCACAAACCATTGTGTATTCGTTAAGAGATTTCTCTTCAATGATTTTATTATTTTGTTGCTCTATGTTGATGATATTTTAATTGTTGGCAAGGACATATCCAAGATTGCAGAATTAAAGAAGGTGTTGAATAAGTCTTTTGCTATGAAAGACTTAGGATCTGCAAAGAAGATTCTTGGTATTGGAATTGAAAGAGATAGAAGTTTCAATATGTTATTCTTGTCACAGGAGAAGTACAATGAGAAAGTATTTCAAAGATTTCATATGGACGATGCAAAGCCAGTTAGTTCTCCTCTTGCAACTCAATTCAGGTTGAGCAAGAAGCAGTGTCCCTTTGTAGATGAGAAGAAAAGAGAAATGAAGAATGTTCCGTATGCCTCAGCTGTTGAGAGCCTGATGTATGCTATAGTGTGTACCAGACTTGATATTGCCCATGTAGTTAGTACAGTAACAGATTTCTTTCAAATCCTGGAGAACAGCATTGGGAAGCAGTGAAGTGGATCATGAGATACCTCCAAGGCACTTCAAATTTGAAGATCTGTTTTGGTAGTGGAGAACCAACATTGGTTGGCTACACTGACTCATGTATGGCTGGAGATGTAGATAACTCAAAAGTTACTTTAAGGTATTGATTTACCTATACAGGGGGAGCTATTTCATGGTAATCCAGATTGCAGAAATGTATTGCATTGTCTACTACAGAGGCTGAATTTATTGCAGCCACGGAAGCCTTTAAAGAGATGATATGGCTGAAGAGAATGCATGGAGAACTTGGGATTATGCACGATAAATTTGTACTGTTTGGTGACAGTCAAAGTGCAATCCACTTCAACAAAAATTCATCATTCCACTCGAGGTCAAAGCATATCAAAGTTCGATACCATTGGATTCGAGACGTGGTGAACTCATGGGAGCTTGAGTTTGATAATGTGCATACCGATGACAATGGAGTAGATATGTTGACTAAAGTAGTGACGAAAGACAGGTTAAATACTTGTAGTCAGATTGTAGGATTGGTGGACTCCTCTATGTAGTCAAGAGGGAGAGTTTGTTGGGTTTCCCTTCACATAGAGGATGGCCCACTTTGCTATTTATTTACTTTGTAAGGACCTTCATGCTATTTACCTATAAACCCTATTAGGACTTGTGGAGGAAGAGAGAAAACAATACAACCTATTTTTACAAGAGAAGGGGTGATCGGAGTTTGTTGATTTTCGTCCATCTCTCTTGTTGCTACTCTACCTTGATTATAGGGCTGATCGGAAAAGTGTCTGTGGTTGGATCGAGCGGCGATTTTACCGACAAGGTTGTGACTTACTATTCTTCAAATTGGATGGTTGGATTGGTGATCAGAGCAGTAAAGAGACAGAATCGAAAGGGGTTTCTGAGGAAGTTCATCACTACAGTTCTGCAGCGCACACTCTTGGTAGAAGATCAGTCTGAGGGGTGAAAAGAAGTCCGTTTTGGTTGAATTTTTCCCAGTAGTTCAGGGATTCGTGGAGCTTCATTCCTGCAAAGTTTCGTGATTTTTGGAGCAGCGTAGTGATAGCAAAATTTTCTGGAACAGAGGAGGCCGAATTTGGGTAAAACTACATTACCTCTTGTTTTGTGTTGTTGTTGCTTGTGTCATTTTGTACTTGTGATGTGCATGTGATTCTAGTAAAATACTAGAGAAGACCTTGTTTGTACTCATTTGATTATAGTGGAGATTTGGAGGTAGACCGATAGGTCCTGTGGTTTTTACTCCTCACACTAAGGAGGTTTTCCACGTAAATATTGGTGTGCTTTGGTTGCTGATTTGTTTAATCGTTTTCATTATTTACTTTACCATTGAGAAATTCTTTGTCAATCCCATTCAGATCTTGTTTACCCAACACAAAGTCCCCCTTACAATCAATCAAAGGAAAAGAACTTGAACATTTCTTTTCTTTCCAAGCCTCTCCATCTAATGAGGGCATTAAATACTTCTTCGTACTAAAATGGTAGCATTGACAAGGTTAGGAAAACGTTCACCTCGATTTTCTCATGTAGATTCTTGATGCAAACTGAAGTTTCATATAGAACTGAAGCTGTGTCTGTCTGTGAACGAAATATTGTATGTGAACTACCAAAAACCTTAAAGCAAAAAAATCAAATACTCTTTTCTTTGTATTCATTTGTTTTTTGTAAAAAGAAAAAACGCACTTACCTTGCCAAAAGGACAGACCAGCTGCTGAAGAGACGCTATTCTGTCTCCCAACTTCTGACTTCTCTTTACAGGTGTCTGTTCCATTCAAATCCATTACTATGCTATTAGTCTTATGGAGCAAAAATCATGATCTTACTAGCATGATTGTAATCTTAATGTAATATTATATCGAATAGTCTTGTATCAAGAATTCAAGATCATTATATTAATTCTATGTCATTGCCATTTCAACTTTTATTTCCTGGTAAAATCTCTTTTTTTACAAATTCTCCCAAATATACAATTGTGAGTCACTCTAGAGATCTTAATATAATATTAAATTGAGCAAACATCATGTTGTGACAATCATCCTTATAGAGAAAACCTTCACCATAATCTTACTGAGATGAATAATCAATGATTTTTCTACATGAATGAGTGAAAAGACTAATAGTATTTTACTATTTCACTTTAACGTGAGTAGGTTGGTCATAGAGCACCTCTGTGTTCATAGTCTTCCTTCTCTTGCATTTTGGGTTCTGATCGATCACCTTCATCATCTGTACACAACATAAACCAAAACCATTACACAAAAACAGTTGTACAGACATTGCTTTTGGAATTTCTAAAGCAGGCCCACCACATTAAACAAGAGAGAAAAGATCTAGAGAAGAAAAGAAAATTCAAAAATTAAATAGCAAGGACTATAATATTGATGTTGTCCAAAAAATTAATTGAAATAAATGAAGCAGGTCCTATATGTAGTCATTGTTATTTCCTCTAGGAGAACAGTGATCGTAATTAGTCTAAGATGAGATGAAAACCAATGCAAATGAGACCAATGCTTCACTTAAATGAGTTTTGACCTCATTGTCAGCTATTGAGTTAGACACATGTTTTTATTCTTTACTCAAAAAGCAATGATAATGGCAGACCAGTTGAAGTGAAAAGGACTATTGCAGAAGTCGTTTTGGACCACTAACAAGTAAAAACCACAAAGTCAAACATGCACTAACAACAGAATGATGGCATTGGAAATTTACATTTTCATGTGATGTCACAGCACTCTTCTCTAGCATATGCCCTGCACCATAGAAATAGATATACTTATCATGTACAATAACAAAATATTTGCTTCAATGTTTCTAATGTAGTGCAGGTTCTTAATTGGAATTATTTTCTTGTCAATTACTCTTTACTCTCCCATTTATGTGTTGGAAGGTTTTAGTTAAATCTCAGAATCTCTCTCTACAATCTCCATTATTCTTTATTTTTATTACTAGCAGCAGCCTATCTAGTAGCTACATGTAAACAGGAGAAACCAGTAACTCTTTGCTCTATCTTCCTGTTAATGTGTATCTGTATCTTTATTCCCTTCCATTTAGGAATTTATATCAATTCTGTCTGTCTTTTTTAAGATTATTCCACTTTTTATATATTACAGAGAAAAACCTAGTAATATCTTTCATTTCTCTCCCTCCCTTGAACGGGAAAAGCATAGAAAGATGAGTACCGGAATTTAAGAATTTAGAAGAGATGCAAGAACAAAATGTGATGGGGAGAGAGGATTGTTGTAGCGAACATGTAGTCCTAGATTTTCTTACAAAAGACAAGTTTAGGAGTTTGCGTATAATTCATCAATGATAATTAAGTGTTGAGGAGCAAATAGGACTAGACATAAAAAAAGTAGAATCTTTGCTAAATGTAAAGAAACTAGTAAAAACGAAAGGATTCTATTTGGAGTGATATCACAACGTGGATTTCATGATAAATTGTTGAAAAAATTCACAAAAAATCATCGAACCTGTTATGTCATTAGCCATTTGTGAGGAGGGAAATGGTGGATAGAAGAACGTCCCAAAATCCACCCCACTGCAAGGATGAGACAGACGTATAGTGACAAGTTGACATTGAAGAAGAGGGACAAAGAGGAAAAAACAGTTCCTCATGATTTCATCCTATTTATATAATCACAAATCAAGAATTATATTTCCTGCTAATCAGAAGAGACTAACGTAGACTGGAAGGCTGTAAAGGCATTGTTGTTGGAGCTCAGCATCATTGGCTCTTTGTTCCCTGTTGAATGAAACCATTCAGTTTTAAAGGACATGAGAATAGAAAACCTCATCTTACTACAGTTCTTCTTCCTAATGAAGTTTACCTGTGCAACCCATTTGGTCAAGTGATGGTAACTGAAAGGAGGGAAAAACA
>JAMKQA010039968.1:0-16914 GCA_024699735.1 Posidonia australis | reverse complement strand
TGAGGAGAATGGAAATGAAAACAATAGACAGTATTACAAGTATTTCTCAATGGTGTCATTATCAGGCCTTGTACGGGTCTTATTTATAGCCGTAGGATTGCCTCGAGATGTGTCTAACGACTATAAAACGGTCGTAAACGGCTACTTCAACGGTATGCCGTTTTGGCTTCGGTATGCCAAAAATGATCTTCAATCTGCAATCCACGAGCAAAACGGTATGCCGAAAATCCTACGGTATCCCGTTTTCTCCTGAAACGGTATGCCGTTGTTTCGCATTGTCTTCATTTTCTAATCTGCTCCGGAGTTCTGCTGCTTATGTCGTTTTTTACTGAAACGGTATGCCGCTTCATCTTCGGTATGTCGTTTTCAGTTCTTCTTTTGATCTTGCGGAGCACCGTTGTTCATACCGTTTTTTACTGAAACGGTATGCCGATTTTGTCTCCGGTATGCCGTTTCTGTTACTTTGAATAAACACTTGTATACAATTGAGAACTATACCGAATACACTTATAATCTTTTTCATCCTTTAATATTTATGAAAATATTCACTTATAAGTTATCATCAAAATTAATGCATTATTTCTAACATGATTAGCATAATTAGAACACATTAAATGAAATATTTCTTTTTTTAGATGTTTATTGTATATTAATAAGTTGAGAAGAAACATGAGTAAAGTAGTAATGAATTTAATTTGATGTGGTTTCAAGAAATAATGACTTACTTGGTTTTTTTTTTGTTAATAAAAGTTCTGCATGTACCGAATGAGTTATGTTTTGTTCAGTACTTGGTTAGTTATATAGCGAGAAGATATTATTAAAATTTATAGAGAAGAAGAAACTTGTTCAACACAATAGAGAATTCTAAAGAGAAGTTTGAAATAACAAGTTGAAAGTAATCGAAGAATATAGATCGGAAATATAAAATTAGATAATAGAAGGCTCTAAGATGACAAAATGATAGAGAATGTTAGAGTGAATGAGGAAATTCTAAATTTATCGACATGAAGTTGGTGATGGCTCTTATTTTCTTTTTATTTCTTATAGTCGTGACCTAAAGTATAAGTAAAAAGAGAGTAAATTACACTTTATTACCATGAACTTTCATCATTTCTAACAATGGTACTTTAAACATTTCAATGTAATAAAATCGCCGCTCAACTTATGTTATTTTATATTTTGACCTTTTACTACTTTAAACATTTTACTACAAGGTCAACATTTGAAAATTGGATGGATGTAGAATTAGTTTTTTTTTACTTAAGTTATTTTAGATTTTGACCTTTTACTTATTAGCATTTAGAACAAGTAATCACATGACTCGCATAATATTGGTTTTTATATTTTTATTCTAATAAAGCTACCATGTACAATACTGTTGATCGTCGGATGGGTGCTCCGGCGAGGTGGAGAAAAAACAGGAAGCAAGGTATGCTATTGCTAAATAATTTCTTCCTTTGTCTTTCTGTCAATTTATAGTGGAGCCTCAACGTCTCCACCTCCCTCCGCCCCCAATAACATCTCCTTGATTTACGCCGGCCAATTACTCCGACGAATCATTTCCATTAAACCACGACCGTTTTCCTTTGACTGTAACGGACAATGGTCTTCATGACCACCAGTCAACATCTCTCACTTGGTGATGAAGATCACATATAAGTTCCATGCAAGGAGATGTAAATGTTACACTTCCACTATTCGTGAAGTGTATATTTCCACTCCCAGTATTCATGAGAATGTCCTTTACTTCCACTTTCACTATTCGTGAAGTGCATCAATTCAATTTGTCATTCTCACTATTCATGAGAATGTTCTTCATTTCCATTATCTATGAAAATATTCCATAATCCCATTAAGTTCACAAACTTAATGAATTTTTCTACTGTAATTCCCTTTGTCATAGGATCAACAATCATATCTGATGTCGGTATGTAACTCAGTTTTATTTCCCCACTCTTCACAATATCACGAATATAGTGATAATGTATATTAATATGTTGTCCTCTTGTTGTATTTGCACCACTATGTACCAGACTTATTGCCGCTTGGTTATCACAATACATTTCTATTAGATCATTTATCAAGTTAAGATTTAAATCATTTATAAATTTCCTGATCCAAACAGCGTGTGATACAGCTGCATACAGGCCACATATTCAACTTCCAGTGTGTATTTCACAACACATCCTTGTTTTTTACTTCCCCAAGATACAGCTGCACCTCAAAAGATGAATACATGTCCCGAAGTGGACTTTCCATCATCTTTGTCACCACCCAGATCAGCATCTGTATAACCAAGCAATTCAAGCTCATCCGCTTGATAAGTCAACTTATGATGCAGAGTTTCTTTCAACTTATGATGCAGAGTTTCTTTTACATATTTCATTATCCTTTTTACAGCTTCTCAATGTTTTGTTCCGGGATTACTTTGATACCTGCTGACAACACTTACAGCATATGCCAAGTCTGGTCGTGTACACAACATAGCGTACATTAAACTTCCAACCACTTGGGCATAAGGTACTCTTAAAGGTTCTTTCCCCTTTCCAGGACATTGGTCCTTATTTAATCTTTTCCCAAAAACATATGTTGTAGGATAGTTGCAAGAGACCAGGTTACCCATCTTTGTGACGGTATTGGCTGGACTTGGGAATGTGAAACTTGGGTGTCTGGACACAAATGGGACGTCAGGAAAGATGTATCTTTGTGCTTGTGAGAAATAAATTGATGTTAAGTCCTGTTGGCTGGGACGGTGGTCTACCTACGCAGAGACTTTCACTGTGGCAGTGCAGGAGGGTGGGATTGGTGCTTCATCTTTTACTTGTGGCCTGATCAGCTCTGATCAAGGTAACACTATTGAATTGTAATTGAGATATGTGTGTAGTTTTGAGCTAGAATCAGACTGTGCTTTGACTTGTAGATTTAGTTAGATTTTAGTCGAGTTGAGACTCGTGGTTTGAACCAATTATTAGTTAATGTGTGCTTGTGTTTTAAGCCATGTGTGCTTGTGGTCGAGAATATGGTTTTTCTCGAAATGCATAAATGATTTAAAAATGCATGAGATTTGAGAAAGAAAATGGTTTAGAAATGACATGATTTTGGAAAAAGGATTTCTTGATGATTTTTGGCTTTAGAAAGAGAATTTCAAGAATTTGTATACTGATTTTGTAGTTTCACCAAGATTTCAGGCTATGTTTTGTATTAATCGAGATTTTTAGTTTTCTCGCAGTTTTGTCGTGGTTTTTCGTGGTTGAGGGCGTATTGGGTGACTTGACGTCACTCACGCGTGTTTTTTTTTGTTTTCGTTTTTAGGAACATTATTTGAAGTGGAGTTCATCCCCGATGCACGTGCTCTAGAGCCACTAACCGTACACAGATCTGGGTAGATAGCCTTAGGTAGTTTTTCAGTTATTTTTATTGTTGTTATTATTGTAATTAATTAGTTTTCATACGGTTTGTTGGCAGCGCTTTCGAGGCAGGGGCATTACAATTATCCTCTCAAAACTATTTTTTAAATATTTCCACTACTGGAATTCTTTTCTAAAAATCATTCTCTAAAGTACGAGGATTTCCACCAAAAACAATCTTATTAAATTATCATAATTAGGCCATTAAGAGTAAACTTAAAAATTCAAGAATTAATGGCCCAAGGACCAGTTTTGGTAGACCGAACCAAACTCGGTATGCCGAAATCTCTTGACTCAGCATATTGGATTCATCTGGCATATTGAAATCTCCTGATTCAGGTTACCGAATTCATCTGATATGTTGAATCAAACGACTGTTAGAAAAACAGTTGTCTGGCCAGAGGCTGAGATCGCCAGAATGGGACCCTCAGGTGAACCCATTTCCGGTGCTCCATAAATCTTGCAAAAATCCATAATCTTAGCATGCCAAGTCTATTTTCATTTGGGATAAATTTCATTGAAATCCATGAAGTGTAAACAGAGATATCAAAATCAAAAGACGAAGAACTCATTTAACATCACTGTAGCACGATTATGAAAATCTTACGAAAAATCCATCAAAATCGCTTGATAAATTATGAAAAAATCATGGATATGCCAAACATCCTCAAATCTAACTACTCCAGCCATTTCTCATGATTTTAAACTAAAATTGCATTCTTAATTAAAATCTAACTTGAACGGACAAGAAAGGATCAGAGGAGACGTATACCCAATCGAGGTCTTTGGTGAACCCTTTCCTTCCCCGACAAGCCCACCACTGCCTCCGGCGTCTCCCTTCCCCGATGACCACTGCTCTTTGGCCCTCGACCGTCTCTCCCTCTCTTTCTTTTCTTTTCGTTTTCTCTGGATTTCCCCCCTCTTCTCTTCTCTTTCTTTCCTCTAGTCTGTCGCCTCGATGCCATTCCCCTTCTTCCTTTTATGGCATCCATCTGCTTGTTAGACTGTGTTCAACGTTAAATTCTGTTCTCCTAATGGAGTCACCATATCAAGCTGGAAAGCTAGCCTAACTAGTCTGTCTCCAATCTCGATGACAAATGACTCAGATATAAATGAAAATGAATTGCCCAAGTCGAATAAAACTCAGGTCATTCGGTAAGCTACGACAAAGGATCCTAACATTCATGCACAACACAATCATAATTATCATTATAGATACCAGTGCTAATTATACAGGGTTTATAGTATAGTACGATTACACATATCTATAATAACTCTCATTGCTGCTTACCTTCTACAACGTCCCCTAAGGGACCTGCATCTGGAGCAGAGATGGAGAAAACTCTTCCCTTGGTAGGCTGTTGAGGCACATCTTCGGCTGTCTTTTGAGGTTCAAGGTAGTTCTTCTGGAAGTTTCCGATCTGTTCGCAGTTGTAGTACCTCATGCTATCTATTCCCTGTTGCAGAAATCTACACTATACTGCTATATGCCCCATCCGCTTCAGATATTACAGGGTCCACTTCCTGCACTACTGGTAGAATCGATTTGATTGGGTCCGATACTACTCTTCCCAGCAACACTGCCTCCTTCTATAGTAGACTCAGAGCACTCCTTTCTCATCTTTCTAGAGATTCCAGAATTTGCTGAACTAGGCTGAGAGAATCTCTTTCCCTTCCCCCTAGAGAACTCTTCCTGGAACAACCGACACTCATCCTTGTAGTGAGGTGCTAGCTCCACTGCATCAATCAATGTCTGGCACCAGAACTCAAGAACACTGGACCTGAGTGCTGGAGTCAGCCCTCTACGAACTTCTTGGCTCAGCTCTTCTCGATGGCAATAGTCTAGAAGTACTGCTCTAGTCGATGAAAGGCAGTTTCATATTCTGCCATAGAAAGATTTCCTTGCTTCAAGTTCCTAAAGTGTCTGTTTAGCTTGTCTTTCTCATGTTCAGAAAAGAACCTCTCATAAAACACTTCCTGGGACTCCTCTCAGGTGATCATCAATAGATCTTGGTTAGGGAACTTTGTGTGGCGTGTAGACCTCCACCATTGGTCAGTCTCCCCTCTACCGGACACTCCATATCCTCCAGTACCTTTTCCACTTCTCGAAGCCATGCCTCACATTCCTTTGGTTAGTCACGCCCATCTAGGTTTGGCGTTCCAACTAATAGAATTGCTTTATCCACGGGTCTCCTTTGGCCTCGTCTTTGTGGCCTCCGCCTATGGACTGGACAAATCCTCACATCATCTCGCCTAGGTCGTGTTTCATGTCGCTCTAAGTACTTATGCCTTGCTCTACGCTAGACCTTGTTGTTGAGGCCCTGCCTTGGCCTCGGCCTCTCGACATCTTGTTGCCAGTACAAAAATACGATAGTCAGGTACAACTCTCTCTCTTATGCAGTCCTATGTAGCCACAAACTCGGACACCACCAAGCTAGTGTACACACAGTAACCTAGTGTAACCATGCCGGCGACAGCCTTGAGTGTGGCACGAAAGGCCAAATGCACGAGGACCAGCGAAGTCACGACAAAAGCGATAAAAACAATGATAAAAATGCGGGAGTCGCCACCTAGTCTACTTAAAAACAGGAGACGAGGAAAACCGTTTTAAAACATTAAAATTATGCAATAAAACCAATGGAAAATGTTAATCATGAACCAGAAAATGGGTAAGGATCCCTATTACGCACGAGGAAGGTATTAGGCACCCTTGTGCGTCCGAGAAATCGGTCTTTCATGGGTTTCTCGTTTACTTAGATGGAATGTTGGCCTTTTAGCCCTTTTTTTGTACACCCAAGGGTGATATGCAATGCGAAACTATATGCAAGTAGTGCATTGTGCCAAACATGGGTAGAGGGACTGTAGAGTGTGTCCTAATACTCTGAAAGGTCACGCAAGTCGTGGATCAAACATTAGTGCAAAGATATCACATGGATATAACTATAGATCCAATGAAATTGAGTGACTAACGTCCCTGCTTTGCTACATGCAAAACCTAAGCTATCATGTATAAAAGAGGATGAAATCAGACTGGAGTCATCCTGATATATCCAGGAGAAAACCCAAAGAAAACCAAATGCAAAGCAAGTCAAGAACCATACTAAACATCGTGTCAAAAGCCACTGTTGATGTACTGAAAACAGGCAGGTGCGCTTATTTGGTGTGCCAGACTGGTGCTCCAGTCTGGTGCGCCACCTATGTGCTCTACTAAGGTGTGCCAGTAATGTGTGCCACTAAAGTGAGACCCAGAAATCACAGAAGCAAACAACTAACTAGATTGATATGCTATGCGATATAAAACCTTGCAAACATGCTCTAGACCATCTGAAAACACATCCAAGACCTCTAGAAAACCTGATCACATATAAATTCATCTCTTTCCATAAGTCATAACGGAAGGAGTGGAACCAAGACAACATAACATGGGTCTTGTGCTCAAGGGCAATAAGCCTCACACAAGACCACAAAAACTCCTATCTTGATAAAAGCTAATGAGTTTCAACCATGTTACATGGTTCTAGATCATGGACTGATGCATAAGAATTAAGAACTTTCTAAACAAGAGTTCAAGAGGCAACCAGTTCACCAAACCCAAGTGGCATGCCAACTACACCAGATGCAAAACTAATGCAAACATGGTTATTATATGCTGAAATTAAGCAAGAATGAACACGGTATATCAGAGATCAAACATCAGAAAGATCATGGTCCAAAACAATCAGATAGGCATACAAATCATGATGCAAAATAGACTGCTTGCACCCTATAACCAGGCTGGTGCGCTAGCCTGGTGCACCAGGATGGTGCACTAGTTATGTGCTCCAACCTGGTGCACTAGATTGGTGCACTCCAGATACTCTATTACAGATTGTAGTCTGATTTCAGAGTCTGGGCCAAATGCATGCAAGTAACCATGTGACAGATTATTCAGATCATTATTTTAAATGCCAGGGAACATAATCATATTAAATAATCAAATCTAAAACATTCATTTTATTCTCTCTTTATCTATGCATATTCATGGGTTCACAAGGATTGCAGCTACTTATGTTTCTTTATGAGAGTATGAGAGTATTCTGGTTGACTTAAATAGCATGGAAACATGATATGGAATGCAAAGGGCACATCACAGTACAAGCAATCATTATAACAGCCAAATATTGAACAGAACTTCATGAAGAAAGCATCATAAACTTCAACCTAAGCAAGAAAGTGCGAGTGGACATCCATATAGCAAAAAGTGCAAGCAAATATCAACATAGCAAAGAGTGCAAATATCATCAACATAAAAACATTATACTAACTAAGTTTGCAGTGTGTGCTCCATGCAAAGTGTCATGTAAAGACTACATGGAAGTGAAAAGGGACATACCTCTGATGTACTCCTTGGGTGGCTCGAGGTGTCCTCTCCTTGGTGCTTTGGACACAGCTAGGAGTGCTCTGAAGGCAGAGGTGTTGGTTGCTAAGAGTGGGTGAATTGCTAAGAGACCTAAAATGCTGCTTATGGATGGCCTTTTAAAGAGAATGAAGATGTAGAGCCTTGGGATGCCAAAAGCCTCGGAAATCAACAGTCCTGCGTAGATTCGTAGAGGAATATTCGCAAAGGAGGTTACAAGCACAGAAGATGGATAGCTAACAGCCAGCACCCTGAAAAGTGATTGTGTGCTAGCTTGGTGCTCCACATTGGTTCGCTAACTTGGTGCTCCAAATTGGTGCGCCATGATGGTGCTCCACATCTAACTGCCTGAATTGTTAATTGGACCGTGGGTTTGTTATAGACTTAGGGTAACCAAGATGCCAGATAAATTTTAAATGAGGTTAGACTTGCCATATCCAAACCAATATCTTCTAGAGAGTTCATCTACGAGCTGCCTCAAAATCGAGGTGTCTACACCTAGTGCTCTGATACTACTCTATAATGTCCCAAACCGAGTGCTACGAAATCTAAGCTACTAACTAGGATTAAAATGCACTAAAAAGAAAATAAAACCATAATCTTCCCAGAACCTGTGCGTGCGGCTAATGGCTCCTGCCTCTAAACATTGGACTGGATTGCACTCTCAATTGAACACTTGAAAACAAGATAAAGAAAAAACATCCATGAGTGACTTCTAAGTTATCCAGTACACGCCTACAAAAAAAACTTGATGGAAAACACTTTAACAACTAAACCCTAGGTTCTCAAACTGAAATAAAACTCCTTTTTTTATAGGAAATCTCTTTTCTAGGAAAGTTTTTAAAAATATTCATGCTTTTCTCAAATACTTTCTCTGTTTTCTATTTTAAAATCTCATGCTTAAATATTTTTCTGAAAACAACTCTGAACTAGACTCCAACCTAATCTCAAAACTCAAATCTGGATAAAATACAATTTTGTGGCTGGAACTAGCCCTAAAACTTAGTTCTCATCTTAGTTAGAATTTGGCTAAAACTCAGAATCCAAAACATAGCTTGATTCTAGTTTAAAACTAGACTAAATCTCAAATCTGAAATTTTTTTCTTTTTTGGTGCCACCTTGATTAGAGGTGACCTAACCACAAATGGAGGGAGACGCACCAACTTCAATCTCTTACGTTGTCACAGTGAAAGTCCCCGTGTGGGCATGCCACCGTCTCGATCAACGGGCCTTACTAATCTTTTCTCTTTTATTTTTCTCATCTGCACGGAGATGTGTTCTTCCAACGCCCCTCTCTTTCTTGGTGTTTGAGCTCACAAGTCATCTTATCTGGCCCATTCAACACATTTCTCTAGACACCCAGTCTCTCTAACCGGGGCCACAACTTTAGAAATCTTATTCTAAAAATATGCATTTTCTTTTTTGTAAAACTCTTTTCTTTTACAGAAATCTTTTTGTAAAACTATTCTTTTCTTTCTGAGATATCTCTTCTATAAATCTTTATAATACTCTTTCTAAACCATATGCCAAAATACCTCAATTAGGCATAAAAATCCATTCATATTCATCTTTATCAAAAATCTCTCTTATTTGGCTCTAGGTTCTGGTTCGACATACCGAACCAAAACGACAAACCGAAATAGGCCCAGGTGCCCAGATCGATTGACCGAATTTCGGAATGGTCATTTAAATTTCCCTGGTTTGAAAGACCCGAACATATTTGGTTGTTCGAAATACGACTCAGGGCTGCATACTGACGGAAAAACGCATACCGATTTTAGTCGGCATACCAATTTTCTCGTCTTCTGGAATCTTCCCCATGCCTTAACTCATTCGTTTGTCAGAATTGAGACCTTTGGCGAATTTCTTTCCTATGAACTACAAATCTTGCTTAAAATATATATAGTAGCATGCCAAGTCTACTTCTATTTTAGACAAGTTTCATTAAAAACCATTGCATATATCTCAAGATATAATATCAAAAACTACGAAGACTCATTCCACGTCACTGTAGCCATTTCCTCTAAAAATCTTCTAAATTATATGATAAATCATGAAAAAATTCTACAATTAACATTCATCCATGATCACATGCCAATCAACACATATTCAAGCTTTTTAATTGGAATCATGACATAAATCATGAAATTAAAGCTTGAATTGAGAGAAGAGAGGAAGAAAAAGGAACATGTACTCTCAGTGGTTCCGACGATCACTCTGTCCTCCGATGGCCTTCTCTCCCTTTGGCGTCCTTCCAGGCCTCAAGGATATTCGACGACACTTCTCTTCCACTGGCAAACACACACATCTTCTCTCTCTCTCTCTTCTTCTCTAGTTCTCACCCAAAATTTCTCTTTCTTCTCCTTCCGATGTGTCCCCCTGAAGCCTTCCTTTTCTTCCCTTTTATGTCGCTACCTCCTTCATCATCACTTCTTGATGAATATTGTCGAGGATTTTGGTGTATCAACAATGTGGCATAGCGGAAAGCTGTAGACACTGTGGCAAGCACAGTGAAGGGTGGTGGGCACTGTGTAGGGTTGACTCCGGCCCTGCACTGGTTCCACACACGTACATGTGGTTACAAAACACCAATGTACTACACAGTAGGGAAAAATACCATAAAACCAACTAATAGAGAGAGAGGGCTCAACACAAAAATTAGATCATTGAGCTAATTATCTAGATTACAAGAATTAATTACATTTATTTTGGATAACCCAAGCATAGATATTACACTTAGGTAATAGATACTTCTTCTTGATCGTGATCTGGTTCAACTTTCGATAGTTTATGCATAACCAGAGCAAACCATCCTTCTTCTTGACGAACAATACTGATGCTCCTGAGGGTGATACATTTGGATGGATGAATCCTTTATCCAGTCATTCTTGCAATTGTGTCCGGAGCTCTCTTAGTTTAGCAAGTGTCATTCTGTACAGAGCCTTCAAAATGGAACCCGATTCCAACACTAGATCGATCAGAAATTCTACCTCTTTATACGGCGACATACCAGACAATTCCTCTTGGAAGACATCAGGGTACTCTTGAACAACTGGTATATCCTATACTCCTAACATTAACAAGGAGGATACCGTCACACAAGCTAGGTAGCCCATACTGCCTTTTGCTAGATGACGGTAGACTTTGATTGCCGAGATCACCGTATTAGATTCTTCAGGTCTAATTCATTGTACCAAGCACCATCCCTGATTTGGGCAACTGCCAAAAAATCTTTTCTTCATATAGTGTATCATTGCTAAACATTGTGCTAGCCAGTGACATCATATTTTTGCATGTCCATCAAAATTAAACTGGCTTTGAATCCCTTGTCTCTTAGCTACACATCGACTGATAGCAAATACCTCCATGTTAAGTTTTGCTTTCTCAGTAGGGTCATCATGTCAAGATGGAAAGCCAAATCCACTTCCTCAAACAAAGCCTCATCATTGTCAGACACGATCTGGTGAAGTAACCTTGTCAAGCTCCACATGGTCTAGTGAAGTAACTTCTTCACCCACTGTTATGAATATATGGATGACTGGATCTTCCTTGCATTTATCAAACATGGTAAGTATTTCTTGATAACCTTCCCCCAATAAAACAAGGTCATCTTCTAGAGTCTTACCAGATAGCTTATAATATATGGTGCTACTTGGACCTGTCCCTGTATCTGTTAGTAGTCCTTGCATCCCAAAATATGACATAAAATGAGAGTCTACATATGCACACTTAGCTACTACTCAATTCTTGTAGATTTTTCGAAGCCATCATCCACAACCCCTCCTTCTCTTCTAAAGTGAATCCAAAATTCATACAACATAAAACCCATTTGGACATTGGTCAAATCGGAAACAAAATTCTAAACAGAGAGTCACCATCGAGCTGGAGGCTCACCACTGGACACAATCACTATGGAGGCTCACTGTTGGACATGATCATTGGATGTCCACCGCTGGACATGATCACTAAAGGTGAAGCTGTTGAGAGATCGCCACTGGGTACTCCTTCCTCATCGTCAGCGGAAATGGGGAAATGAGAAAGAAAAATAGGATTTATCTAGAAAGAGTATAACAGAAAAAAAGTGAAAATATTTAACAACGTTAATGTTTAAATCTACTATTGAGACAAAATGAAAGTTGAAAGTAACAAACTGAATCCTTTTAAAGTAAAGTTGAGGATAGTAGAGTGAGAATCAGATATAATTTAAGGTACATGGCAATAACTCTATATTTTAAATAAAATTAAAAGTAGTAGTTGTAGATGTGGCTATGAGTTGGATGAGAACCAGCTGGACTGGAAAATGATCTTATGAGTAAAATACAAAAAGAGTTGTGGTCCCACATAATCAATGTGAGCATATACTTAGATTGAGAGTGTTGATCATATCTGAAAAAGAGAAAAGTTCTTTTCAGAAAACAAATAAATCTTTCAGATATAGAAAAATATTTTTCTTTCTCAGCTGAAGCATTTTGAGTTCATTGACTAGCGGTTGCTTATCCAAACCGTAAATTAACTTTCCATCTGTGAGGTAATGCTGATTCACTGCATTTGAGCATTGATGATTTCTTTAGAGTCAAAGTTTTTATATTTATAATTGGATTGATTCACCTCCACTTCTTTTCGATAGCCTCTGAGCAAGACTGTCTCAAGAACATTGAGGCTCCATAGCCTCCACTAAAATGCAACGCTAGTGTTGTTGTTGATAAGGAATTGCTAGCCACACCTTTTAGACTACAACGACGAGATTGATATTAAGAAGCAAATGGTAATCCATTCATTTCGTTATCAGTAAATATATACAAAGGACTTCCAAGATCTACATCAGAAAATGAGTCACGCCGTTACAACAATAAATTTCAATTCAGATTCAAAATTTAAACAAAGAGAGATGCGGTAGTAGACTTCTGGCAGTACCTTGAACAAACACTTCAACATGAAATTTTATGGGATAAGAGCAAGGTTGATGGAGATTTAGTAATGAGATGAACATTCTCACTCTTTATGTTGTGGCATGTTTTTTTTGGAGAATACAAGACAAAACCAAACAAAACCAATGACTCCTTCCTCTTGCTAAAGGATCAGCAAGGAGTCAAAAGACATTAGACTGTGTGGTTAGAACTACTTATAAGAGCTCTCAATTCTATAGGAATCTGGTTTGTCCAGAAGTTATTCTAAGGATATGTTTGGAGCAGCTTTTGGGAGCTTCTAGATGATTAACTTTTAGATTTTATGATTTTCTAGGTAATCACATTAATATGAAATTGTTAAAAATTACTGAGTAGTGTAAAAATGCAAAATAAGATTATAAAATCCAACTTTTATCAAAAAATACAAGACTGTCTAGGCTTCTGTGCACTCATATAAAATAGATAATCAACAACATCTAAGGATCCGTTTGGTAAAATTTCAACTTTTGAACCCAAGTGTAGAAGTTAGCTTATGACTAAAAGCTGTCATAACCCAACTTCTGGAAAGGTAAAGAAATTACTGTTCTAAGAACTACATGTTTCTAAAAAACTGTTAGTATTTGACAGAACTGTTGGATCATTATAACTTCTAAAAAGAAGTTATATGTTCAAAAGTTGTCTAAAAATCCTACCAAACGGACCTTAAGAGAAACTCCCTCCACTCTGCTTCTATTGAAGTCACTCTTCTTCTATTAAAGTTATAGATTCTAACATAAAAAATAATATATAAAATTCGAAAACTTAAAAAATGAAGAAATCCTCCTAAATAATACTACAAGAAGCTAATTTCTTATAAAACCCTAGACAACTTTAGGACCGGGTTCCGAGAAAAATGTTGGCTTATGTGGTAAGTAATTGCAAACAGTGACTAAAATTGATGACCAAGGTCTACTTGCTTATTTGCATGTATTAGTGAAATGGATGAAGATGCTTACTTCAAGCTTATTAGGATCCATTTGGGTGAGTTTTTCCATTTTAAGCTTTTGAATTTTATATATTATTTTTTATGGTAAAATTTGTAGTTTCTACTAGAAGCAAGGCTCAGGAAACTTCTCCTACAAGCTGATGATCACCCTTCTTCTTTTTTCTGAGTACACAGAAGCTTTTGTCTTTCTGACAAAAACTTGGTTCCAACATCTTGTTTGGTATTTTTACATCATTGTTACATCCTCTTGTATTTTATATTAATTCTTTCACCTAGAAAATTGTAAAATCCAAAAGCTATCTCTCGTAGTAACTGAGTTCTGAAATTTCACCATCTTGTTTGGTCCACGACCCAAACGAAACCTCGCCATTATACGATCTATTGCTGGTGCTGGGATCTGTCACCTTTCCCTTCTCCTTCTTTGCAGTACATTCAATGGCAAGCAACTGAATCTCTAGTTTCCGCTTGTGATCATCTTTGAGTGCATCCGACAATCTTCCTTCTGTTGATGTACGCTGATGAAGAGATTCTGGAGGAGTTGTTGGACAAGATTTTTTGTAAGTGGACAGGTTTTTCCTCACTGTTATTCGCCAATTCCTCAGTCCCTGGATGACATTATCAGTGAAAATCGCCTTCTTCAGCGTAGAATCCATCTAAGTGGTGCAAACAAAGTATGGTCAGTGTCCAAAGAACAAGATTTTTGTCTAGGTACCTAAGCTGAAGTTTTTTTTTTTAAAATTTTTATAACTTTACCTGTGTAACAAGTGCATACAGAGGTAAAGTCACGTAGGCACATAGCAACTGAATCAGTCCTCCAATCCCAATGCCTAGCATAATGCCTTTTCTCTCTTTATGGAAGCATGATGGGAAGCCAAAATGGTACTGTGTGTAGCAAACAGATCAGTATTTAGTATGGCTACATTCAGTTGAAGCTGGAAAATATGTCTGCTACCTACCCAAGTCCAGATGAAGAATGCTAGGTTGAAGGAATTCTGCACCACCAGAAAACAACACAAGTCCTTGTGATCTTAATACTTGAGAGTTGAGAGTTCTTTTTGAATCATAAAGAATGGTTAATGGAATTTCTCCTTTATTATGTAAAAGATTCAAAAGGGTCTAATAGTTGTGCTTCAAGACTTGTTCTGAAGGTTTTTTATGTCTAGCTATATTGCTTCTTCCATGAGTTCCAAAACAAAAGTGCAGTAAATCTAAGTATTGGCACTTGAGGAATTTAATTCGCAAAAATTTCATCATTTTATACAAATGGGAAAATGTGATCATCAAAATAACTATAGGGTTTGTAGAGGTTATTATCAACTTCCCCTGGAAAAAAGCTACTGAAAATTCGACAAGAATATTAGGCTCACTTGGAAAAGTATGAAATAAATGGCATGGAGAAGCCATCTTTCTTTTCCTAACCAGAAATATTTGCTGTCTGGCTTCACAGATAGTGTTCCAGCAACGAGTTCTTTTTCCTTGCTGCTCTCTATGCACATGGTTGTCATTGCAACCTCCAACTTTGTTCCTACAATCAACAGCATCTGCAACTACAGTAAGTATTTTTCTGCCTCTCATTATCATTTCCATCTTGTTTGATATAATCTTCTCAAAATACTCACCAACAGTGGGATAAAGGGCATCCATAGATAGCTATGAAACCCTGTTCTCGTAAAGAATTAGCAAACAAGAAAATTAAGAGGGTTTCTGCAGATTCCTCTTTACATGTTCTATACTGATCTTTTCTGTTTTAGCATGAAGCATACCTTGAACATTTAACAATATGGAGAAGAAAACATATATCCAACTCCAGTGACTGCAACGAGTGAAAGTACACGATCAACAATTGGATTAGTTCATCTCTACCAAAGATTGTTTAACATCATGTTTGACTATAAACTCTCTTTGTTCACTTGGAACAAAAGGTAGAAATATAAAAAAATAATTGCTAATATCAATAGTAGTAGGAAAGAGCCATGCACATTATTACATAGCAACAAGTATATGCATAACAACACTATAAGACACTAAGTTTCTTGATGTGAAGTCTACCTTTTAACATAAATTTCCTCTAATATCCATCCTTCCGGTCCAAGACAGGTTGAAATCCTTTCTTAGTCTCAATTGCAAACTCAACAGACAAACCTGTAATTGTGTTACATCTGTCATAACAGAAAGTCAGAAACTGCACTACCTATTTTATTGAAGAAAGCAAAAGAAATATTAAAAAGGTACTCATATGATGTAGTTTCTTTATAAGGTGATGAACCAATAGTTGTGATTGCCCCAATTGCAAGTATTTGACACAAATAAGTTCAATTCTCATTGAACATAAATGGACCATAAGTTCAAACACAAATAAATAACAAATGTTCAAGTTATATTTAAACAAAAAATTAATAACATAAGTTCAAATATAAATAAACAGCAAAATATTCCAAGTTGTTAAATCCCTTAGACTCAGAGTTTGTCTCATTCTCATTAATCACACCTACAAAAGGAAAAATAACTTGATTAGTAAATATACATATACCATGCTCAAAGTAAAATAAATGAATGACTTAATTTTAAAAAAACACTTAGATACCAATAGTTAATCTCACTCAGTAGCAACGGTGTCGGTGCCTATCAATAGTAAAACAAAAGAAATTTGTTAGATATAATGTTTGATGATTGTATAATAAAAATCAAAAATAAAGAAGTATTAACTATTAATAATTAACTTACTTAATTTCTCAGAAAGCAATGGCAACCAATCCTTTGTACAAACTAAAGCCTCTATCATATTAGGAGTCAACTGAGAGCGAGTATCATCAATGATTCTACATCCCCAACTAAAAGCAGATTCAGAAGCAACTGTTGCGGTAGGAATAGCCAAAACATCACGAGCCATCTTTGCAAGATAAGGAAATCTTGGTGCATTATGCTTCCACCAATGCAAAATATCAAATGATAACTCATCATTGGGATTCAAGGGAAACAACTCTTCCTCCAAATACCGTTCCAATTTTGTTTTTTGAACATTAATTGCAACATTGGTTTTCTTCTTGATGTGTTGAAGAAAGCCTCCAATAAAACCAGAATTTGTTTGTATAGCTTTCTCAACAATCATTTCCTGACTATAGGATGCAGTACAACATGTAGGAGTACCTGAAGAGTCTACATATTCTGAAAACAATTCATGTAGCTTCATGTTGACAACTTCAATATATAAATCAGCTC
>JAMKQA010039967.1:0-15768 GCA_024699735.1 Posidonia australis | reverse complement strand
CATTCTCATGCGATTTGGCATTGCATGGATTTTTTGTTTTCCCGCAGCACATCTTTTTGGCCCACATAGAAGCACCTAGGCGGTCCACCAGACTAGAACACCAGTCTGGTGCACCAAACAAGCGCATCAGCAGGTTTTCATATGGTTTTAGCATGCTTTCTCGACATGTTTTGCTTCTAGATTTCTCCTGGTTTTCTTCTTTGATATATCTGGAAGGCACAACTCTGTTTTTAGTCATTTCCATGCATGTTAAATTACATTTGGCATATAGCAAAGCAAGGATGATAAATCACTCAAAATACTAGATCCTTGATCTTATTTATGCAATATCTTTGCATCGACGCTTGACCCGATATATGAGTGATACTTCTGAGCACTAGGACACACCTTGCACATCATGCACCCTTATTTAGCATAAGACACCAAGCATGGCATGACATATCGCCCTCGGGCGTATAGCAAAGGCTGAAAAGCCGATATTTCATAAGCAAACAAGAAACCAATAGAAGACCGATTTATCGGGCGCACGAGGGTGCCTAATACCTTCCTTGCGTGTAACAGGGATCCTTACCCATTTTCTGGTTTATGACCTACTTTTCCATTGCATGATTTGCATGTTTTATATGGTTTTCCTCGTCTTCCATTTTAATAGACTAGGCGGCAACTCCTGCATTTGCATTTTTATTTTTATTGTTTTTGCCGTGACTTTGCCGTCCCTCGTGTATTTTGGCCGTTCGCGTCAAAATCATTCGAGGCTGTCGCCGGCATGGTTACAACTATGAATCCATGTTGCTCATCCATGGGGAAGAAGTTGAAGTGGCTAAGAAGGGTGAGGTTATTTGCAACCTCTTCCTCATCTTATTGACTATCCCACATGTCATCTATCTAGGTCTCCCATCCTACACTTTCTAATGAATGTTCCTAAGGTATATTCAAGCCTTCTTCAGACCATGCCTTTTGAGGAGGTTTCGTTGGTGCATTTGGTCTCCTTTTTTCTTTGATCGACTGCTCTAGGTCTAGGCCTACTTGAATGTGTTGGATAGTTACTAGTTCTGATTGAGTTGTTGATTGAATGTCTCAAGCCTCTACGTGGGTTACTAGGTAATTATGCATGAGATTCTAATGAATTTGCATTTTATGTTGTTCCCCTTGAGTTGCCTTCAATCTTTCTTTGAGAGCAGGCCACATGGTTTCACCTTTGTTATTTAAATCATATATCTTGTCTTTGACCACGAAGCATTCCTCGAGAATATATCCATTCTTTGGTTGACATGGACAATATTTGAACATGTCAATGTTGGGCATGTCAAGCTTGGGCACTGGCAACTGGAGATCTCTGTTTTCGACCAACATCCTAAATACATCGTGGAGCACCTCATGAAGCGATGGGTAGTTCTACCTCTTGGGTCCTTTATAGTTTTGTGGAAGAGGAACGTTGTAGTAATTCCTCTACCCTTACTTTTGACTCTTGTACTGATTGTTTGGCTGTACCTGTTGAGCATATATCGAGTGACATAGAGGTTGTTGTTGTTATTGTTGGAACTACTGAAACCATTGAACTTGATACTATATCTATTGGTACTACTAGAAATGCTATGATGGCTGACCTTGGCACTGAACTAGTTGACCATAGTACTGAACTGGTTGACCATGGTACTGAAACTGATACTCGGGGTGGTATTGGCTGTTTTTCGGTCCCTTTTGGCCTTGCTGAGTTGAGACTTGTGCCACATTGCTAGTGACGCCATCTACTATGTGCTCTAAGGTCTTCTTTTTGCCTTTCCCTTGGAGCTGCAAGAATGTCAAGTCATCCTTATTACGGAGTACTCTTGCAACATTCTTGTACAATTGTACGTAAGTGTGAAAGTTGCCAACCATATCCCAATGGTGTTCTATAGAAAATCACAAAGACGTAAGTGTGAAAGTTGCCAACCATAAATCACAAGTACTCTTGCAACAATTCTAGCGATGATCTCGAATGTTTGACTCTCAGGAATGTAACACTTGAATTTGGCAACCATCTCCCTCCATTTGCCAGTGAAGATAACAAATTCCTCATTGGGCTTCATATTTTCTACAGTGAGATCCTCTACAATAGGCTTGTGCTGTATGTAGTGGCTATATTAGTTTGAGAACTTCTACTCCACCATTTTGAAGTTATCGAGATCATGTGTTGTGAGTGTATCAAACCACTTTAGTGCTTCCCCTTCTAGTGTTTCAAAGAAGAGCTAGATGGTGAGCCCATTGTTATATTGGTAGGGTAGGACATTTATAATAAATGTAGATGATTTCTTGGATCATCAGTCCCATCATATTTTCACATCTTTGACATTTTGAACCCAGGCAGTAGGTTGAAATGCAAGAACTTGAAGGTGATGAAGCTAGTTGGTGCTTTACATGTGACTCCTACTTTTGTGAGTGCATTTGAAATCAGCCTCTTGATGTTTAGGCCTAGGACAGCTTGGTGCCTTGGGACTTGGTACCCTTGGGTTGGATGGTATTGTTGCTATTAAGGAGAATAGTGTTGCGGAGAGACTGATAAGGGTTGAGCTGGCATGTAGCATGGTTGCATAGATGCAAGCAACAACTGCGGTTGGATTGTCCCATAGTATTGTTGCAAAGGTCCATATACTTGTGATGTCGGTGATGTCTGTTGAATAGGAGCAAAACTCTGTTGTATTGGGAAGGCTATAGAGTGCAACTCGATGTTGGTTGTGATGTTTGTTGGATAGAAGGGTAGAGTGGAATTGTAGGATGTTGCATGGTACATTGTGCTAACGGACTTTGCATTGGAAAGTTCACTATAGGGCTTAGTGGTGTGTCGTAGGGTTTGTGATGTTGGTGTAGCTAATAAACTTTGATGTGAACTTGGGAAAGGGTTCCCATGCATGTAACACCGTAAAATTCATTATGCTTGTAATTAAGTATAATTAATGAATTTCGATTATGGATGGGTGTTATTGGCATGTGGTCCTTATTTATGAGCTCTCTGATTGATATTTGGGCTTTATTTTAGCTAGGGGCTAGAAATTTAATTGGAGGCACAAAAGGTGGTGCAATTACCTAGCACACTCTTTTGACACACTAAGGTGGCACAACTAGGTTAATTCAGTTAATTCATATTGCGGTCTTTTCTTTCCTTGTGCTCGCATAGTGGATTGGATATGGTCGTGTTTGTGGAGTTCTTGTGGTCATGGTGGTGGAGTGGGTGGTGGCATGTGTAAGCTATTTCCCATTGTGGAATGGTTGGCTACGTTGAGTTGGTGGGCATGCATGCAACCAATCCACAATGACAGAGGTTATATAAGGAGCTCAAAGCTTTCTTCGTAAGCCAACCAGCCAGAGCTTCTCCCGCAAGCCATGAACTAGTCTTCCTCGTGAAGTCTTCTCCTCCTTATTCACTCTTCTACTTCTTCTTCTTTCCTAGTTCTCTTTGAAAACTCAGATGGGAGAGTGAGAGAGAGAAATAGAGAGACACACAGAGAGAGAGAGAGAGAGAGAGAGAGAGAGAGAGAGAAGGAGAGAAAGAGAGAGGTGCTCATCTAAGGGAATTGAGGTTGGGACAACGCTCGTGAGTCTGTGGAGAGCTCTAAAGTGTGTGCAGTCCACTAGAATCGCCTGAGGTGGTTGTCAGTGCCGAGAAAGACAATAACTGCACATTATCTTTAAGGTGCATGCTCCACACCCTTGCTCAATTTCCTATAAATCTTATAAGGTTATTTGCCCTATGAGATTTTGAGCATGATGGATGAGATTTCATGATATTTAGTTGAGTATATGATTTTTAATCTCAAATATTTAAATGTGGTTCATGCTGTTCATTTGAGATATTTCAGTGATTTCTCGAATTATACCACATGAAAATATTGAGTTTTTTGTGTCAAATGAAAGCTTACATGATTCCCTTCAGTTTGGTATATAATTTGCTAAGTTTGGTTTCGTGTATGAGAAAATTGGTTTTCAGTTCAAATGAGTTCAAGGGAGTCTGTGTTCTATAACTGAAAAATTGGTCTAGGGCGCAAGTCCCAAGTGTAGATAGCTAGCGCACATCAATGGTGCAGCTACTAGGTGTAACTTTGCCTTGGCAGTGTAGCTGCCTTGTTTGTTGACTTGAAGTGCTGTCTTGAGTTTTCTTTAGAATGGTGCTTTGATTATCCTAGTAATTAATAAATGGTTTTGATAATGAATTTCAAAAGAGCATGACAATGTTTTAGAAAGTGTTTTCTATGGTTTTTCCATGGTTTTTCTTATGTGGTGGACCACGAGACCAAAGGATCGCGCTATTTGAACTTGAGGGTGTGACGAAGTCCTTGTAGAGTTGGGAACTTCACCTAGGTTGAGGCTAAAGACCAAGAGATTGTAGGAAAGTGCTCAGCTTCCTATAGAGGTATGAAACTCCTGGGTTGACATTCAAGAGACTAAGGTTGAGGCCTGCAGGTCGAGGTGCTATCCGGACTTGGAGGTATGAGACTCTGGTTGCTCCGGGTATCGAGACTCAAGGTACTGTCTGTACTTGGTGATATCGTAGCAGTAGACTTGGGAGATATGATACTTTTGAGTAATTGGGCATGATACCCTGATTGATGCGGGTACTGAGTTGTTGCTAGGTGCTGATTGAGCCTAGAGGTGGGGGTTCAAGCACTGAGTTAGGATGTGGGTGTACCCTATGGTATGTTTTGAGAGAGAGAGGATAGCTCGCTTAGGAGTAGGGTGAGCAAGCTTTCTGTGGGTGAGGTTAGCCTTTTGAGGGCTCCTCAAGTGGAGGAGGAATGCTGCGACGGGCAGACTCCTCCATAGAATGGTTTTCCATGGTAGAGAAGATGCCAATGTGGCCCTCGGTGGTCTGTATGTGACCAGAGTTTGTTGCTTGGCACCAAGCAGCTCGACTCATTGTGTGGTTTTGGTTTTTTTGTGTATATTTCCATGGATTTTAGCTAGTGAGGCCCGGTTTTGCTATATGGATTGTTTCCAGTGATTTTGGTAATTTCAAAAAGAAAAGATAAAATGATTTGGAAATGGTTTTGGAGTCCGGTGAACTGTATACTGCTAGTTTTAATTTGTTTTCCTTGTGGTTTTTGTGGAGTGTGCACTGGGTGACTTTTTAGTCACTCACACATGTTTTCTTGTGCTTTTTAGTCACAGGTGCAGATGATAGTCGGTTAGCACTAGTGCACATAGTTGGGTCATTGTTCACACACTACATGTTCTTGATAGCATAGATACTTTTTATATAATGTTTAATTATTATGTTAAATTGTGTTTAACTATAAATAGGCTATTGATTTTCATTGTAACAACTTAGGGTCATTATAGATTTGGTATCAGAGCATAGGTTCGCTAGGTACACTAGCCTAGGATGTCTGGTTTAGTTAACCCCATAGGATTACATGTCATAATTGTGTTTGCACTTGTTGATTTTATCATGTTCTTTGGATGTTCGTTTGCTAATTGTGGTGTAGTTAGTCTGTCTTTTCCTATAGAATGCCTTGTCGTGGCAGTAAAGGCAAGGCCCCTATCGAGGAACCCATCTCTCAAGAGGAGAGTGGATGACAAGGAATGAAGGCTGAGCTATAGAGTTTGGTGCATGGGATCTCCCACGCTCTCAGCAAGGGAGGTTCCAATGGGTCATCAGGAGATCCATGGCTTAAGTAGTTGAGCAAGCTCTGTGCACTGACATTCAAAGGAAAAGGTGGGCCCGAAAAGAGAAAGGCATGGCATTAAAGAGTCATGAAGATGCTAAAGAGCATGGCGTGCTTAAAAGAGCATTGGATACGTTTGGCAGTTGACATGCTAGAAGGTGAAGTAGATCAGTGGTGGAGAGTAGTTTGCCAGTTGAAGTTTCTGAATGCTCTGATAGTCGAAGTTAAGTGGAAGGATTTCGAAACGACCTTCTACGAGAAATACTTTTCCGATCATGTATGGGATAGATTCGACTGTGACTTCTCGAATTTATAGCCAGGTAATATGACAATGAGTGAGTACGAAGCTATTTTTGCCCATTTAGAATGATTTGCCCTAACTTTTGACTCTGAGGAGCGTCAGGCAAAGAGGCTTCTAGAAGGCCTTAAATTAGGATTGAGGATGAAGGTGATAGCGTGTTGGTGCCAGACAATCAAGGAAATGATCGAGATGGCTCCCCACTTCGAGGATGAGTATAAGAAATTTATAGAAGATCGTCCCAAAGGGAAGGGCAAGGCATCTTTTGCTTCATGGTTCTCTTTCTCGGGATGCCAAGCTCAAGCAATTTTGGTAGATCCAGGAAAAGAAGGAAGGATAAAGGTGGTGGATTTCTTAGTGGTTGGTGCAATGTCGCTAGCTATAGTTAGCCAAGCTCTAGTATTCCCAACTAGATAGGTTCTAGTGGGCTCAGAGACAGATCTTGTAACCTGTGTGGTCAGATGGGCCATCTTGCGATGACTTGCCCTCGTGCACGACAAGCACCAGGATAGACGGTGTACTACAATAGTGGGAGAACGGGCATGTGCAAAGGTCTTGTCCAGATCCTCCTAGGAGAGTAGGAAGTACACCGCAACAGTTGACTAGGGGGTGTACCTTCATCATCACCACTCATGATGCTGGACCTTTGGGTGATGTTGTGGAGGGTAAGGACCCAAAATCTTGAGTTGTGCAATCCTCCCTATATTGGTTGTACCATCTTCTATATTATAGATTGATGATTATTTAAAATTGTTGTTTTGTGGATGTGTTGGCCATTAGGTTCTTTTCTTGTGGCAGGTTGAGTTGTACAAGGTGTTGTTTGACTCAGAGACTACTTTCTCTTATATTTTAGAGTTTTTTTGTGATGGAGATAGAAGATAAACCAACAAGGCTGGCCTTTTATCTCAACGTGGTAACACCACTGGGGGAGCACCGTTTATGCTAGAAATACTTATGGTCTATCAACTTGGAGCTGAATGGTAGGGAATTTGACACCAGCCTCATTATTATGAACATGTAGAGTATGATGTGACTTGGCATGGACTGGCTAGCTCATCAGTTCGCTTTAATCGACTGTGTTTGCAGGAAGGTGTATTTTGGTTCAACTGATGGTGATTCTTTCTTGGTGCAAAGTGTCTACCAGGGTGAGCCTAAATTTATTATTTCAGCAAAGAAAGCTTACAAGTCATTAGTCAAGAGGTGTGTGGGGGATTTAGCCAATGTGGTTACCTCCACATTTCTTGAGGCGAGAGTTCATAATATTTTTGTGGTGTGTGTAACCATGCCGGCGACAGCCTCGTGCTTGGCACGGAAGGCCAAATGTGCGAGGGTCGGCAAGGTCACGAAAAAACAATAAAAAGCAAATGATAAAAATGCAGGAGTCGCCACCTTGTCTACTTGAAAACGGGAGACGAGGAAAACCGTTTTAAAACATTTAAAACAATGCTATAAAAACCAATGGAAAAGGTCAACACGAACCAGAAAATGGGCAAGGATCCCTGTTACACACAAGGAAGGTATTAGTCACCCTCGTGCGCCTGAAAAATCGGTCTTTCATGGGTTTTCGTTTACTTATATGAAATGTTAGCTTTTCAGCCTGTTTTTGTACGCCCAAAGGCGATATGCCATGCAATGCTACATGTAAGTGGTGCCTCATGCTAAACATGGGTGTATGGGCTGTAGGGCGTGTCCTAATGCTCAGAAAGGTCACCCGTGTGATGGGTCAAGCACTGGTGCAAGGATATTGCACAGATAGGATCAGAGATCTAACAACACCAAGTGACTATCATCCTCGCTTTACTATATGCAAAACATGAGCTATCAAGCATAAAAATGGATGAAAATAGGCTGGAGGCATCCTGATATATCCAGGAGGACACCCTAAGAAAACCAAAGGAAGATCAGATCGGAAAACCATGCTAAACACCTTGCCAAGAGCTATTGTGTGTAGTGGAAACAGGCTGGTGCGCCAGATTGGTGCTCCAGTTTGGTGCGCCACCTATGTGCTCTACTGATGTGTGCCAGGAAAGTGTGACAGTGGAATTACAGGCCAGATAGTAAACTAGACTAATGTGCCATGCGATATAAAATTTTGTAAATTTGTAGAAAACTCATCTGAAAATGCATCATGAATATCTAACAATACCTATCACACATGAGTGGATTTCCCTTCTTCCCACAAGATCACAAGGGATAGAGGAAACCCATGAAAGAAAGCACAAATATGGGTCTTGTGCTCAAGGGCAATATGCCTCACAAAAGACCACACCACCATACTAAATACAACCAATGGGCTTCAGCCATGCTATCGAGATCTGGATCAGGCACTGTTGCATAAGAACTTCCCAAACAGGAGTTCATGGGGGCAGCTAGTTCACCAGACCACAACAACAGGCGGAATATGCTAGATGCAAAAGTCATATAAACAATGCTATCACAGGCTGAAATCGTGCACACAAGGACATGACATATCAGAGAGTAAACACTAGAAAAATCGAAGTCCAAAACACTCAGAAAAGCATGCAAATCATGATGCAAAGTTAGTGGCTTGCACTGTGACCAGGTTGGTGCAACAGGATGGTGCGCCAAGTTGGTGCTCTGGCTAGGTGCAAGAGATAACTTTGGTTAATTCTATCCAGATCAATTATTTAGATGCTAGAGAACTTAAATATGATAAATCATCAAGCATAAAAATCCTCTTATTATTTCTCTCCTCAAATCATGCTTATTCATGGGTTATAAGGGGTTGTAACTACTGCTTGGTGGATTTCAAGGATTGTGCAGTGATTTAATTAGCTTAACAACCATGTAGAGATGATAAACATGTAAAAAGGATGTTTACAGTTCATTCCATAGCTAGTGGTTGCATTGGATCATGATTCACTATTTAAAACAGAAACCACATAATGCAGAAATTATCATGACACAGAAACATATGAACACACATGAAGGAGCATCCAACTTATCATAAAAGACACGAAAAAGATCAATGATATACAAATTACATATCAGTTGGTTGCCATGCTTTATTAAGAGTATTGTCTAAAAGTTAAGTAAAGAGATAGGTAAAGGCCCTACCTTGCCTAAGATGTTTCCTCCTTGGATCTAAGTAAAACTCCTTCTTGTTGCTTTAGATCAGTTGGGAGTGCGAGAATATACTCAGGAAAAGAGTGTAAGTTGCTGGGAATAGAAAACTTTGCTGAAAGTAGGTGGGTAGCTCAACCAAGAGAGAAAAAAGGTTGCTAGTGGAAGTCCTTTTAAAGAGTCTCAACAAGGTAACTCCATGGGATGTAAACAGTCTCGAAAACCAACAGCCTTACGTAGATTCGTAAGGAATATCCGTAGGCGAGGGTTACAAGTACGGAAGCTGGAAAGCCAGCAGCCAGCACCCTGAAAAGTGGCTGTGCGTGAACTTGGTGCGCCGGCTTGGTGCGCCACTGTGGTGCTCCAGTTTGGTGCGCCACTATGGTGCTCCTACTTGATGCTCCAATCTAGTGCTCCACATTGGTGCTCTCCATTAGCTGCCTGAATTGCTAATTGGGCCACGGGCTTGCTACAGGCTTGTGGTCGGTTTGTGCAATGATATCTGGCTAGTTAAAATGTCAAATAGGACTCAAAAGTGGTTGGGCTGACCGCATCCAAAGCAACATCTTCAGAGAGTTTACCTAGGAGCCACCTCAAAATTGGGGTGTCTACAGATGCCCCTCCCTGAGTGAGGTCGAGGGACGGAGGGAACTGAGATCGATGCTCAGGGTTGACAAGATACCCCCATTTTGAGGCTGCGGAGGAGTGATGTTTGCTATAGGCATTAGGTCACTTATCCGATGGATGCATTGAAAGTCATGACTTGTTGCCAAAATGCATATATGAAAATGCAAAATGCGTGCGACTGCTGAGCTAAATGCTGGAAATGCGATGCCAATGCGAAAAACAAATGCACGAACCGATGCAAAGCTGATGCTAACATTAGAAACACAATAATGGGTGCTTGTAAGTGGATGCAATGCTAATGCTAATGCTGAAATGATATGGCAAAAAGCAAAGGAATCCTGCGCACAGATGGAACCACTAGTAGGAAAATGATATGTTGTCGGACTCATCAACCGGATTATCGAGGTTATCAACCTGAGGAGGCGGGATATGAAAAGTTAGTCAAATCTTGTCAACTCGAACGCCAGACAGCTTAACGTTTGTCAACCGAGTAGTTGGGGATACTAGCCCAAAGAAAAGGGGCATGAAAAACATACAATTTGTCAAGCAAGATAGAGGACCTTGTCCGCACAGACTAAGGGCAAGCAAAAGGGATTTCGCGCCCGCGAAAACCCAAAAGAAAAGGATAGAATAGGACCTCGACCGCCCGGTCAAAAGTCAAACAACTGGATTTTGCACCCACAAACATCCAAGGAAGAGGATAAGGACCTTGACCGCCCGGTCAAAGGTCGAGCAAAAGGATTTCGCGCCCGCGAAAATCCAAGGAAAAGGAGAAGGACCTTGACCACCCGGTCAAAGGTCAAGCAAAAGGATTTCGTGCCCACGAAAACCCAAGGAAAAAGGATAGGGACCTTGACCACCCAGTCAAAGGTCAAACAAAAGGATTTCGCATCCTCGAAAACCCAAGGAAAGCTAAAGAAAGGACCTTGACCACCCGGTCAAAGGTCGAACAGCAGGATTTCGCGCCCGTGAAAATCCAAGGAAAAGGATAAGGACCTTGACGCCCCAAAGGTCGACTCTGACTGTCCGGTCAAAAGCCAAAGAAAAGGATCTCATGCCCACAAGAATCCGACAAAAGAAAGGAAATGACCTCGACCGCCCGGTCGAAGGTCGACCAAAAGGATTTCGCGACCGCGAAAATCCAAGAAAAAGGAAAAGAAAAGACCTCGACCGCCCGGTCAAAGGTTGACTCTGATTGCATGGTCAGAAGCCAAGGAAAAGGATCTCGCGCTCGCGAGAATCCAATAAAAGCAAAGGAGATGACCTCGACCACCCGGTCGAAGGTCGACTTTGACCACCTGGTCAAAAGCCGAAGAAAAGGATAAGGAAAAGACCTCGACTGCCCGGTCGAAGGTCGACTCTGACCACCTGGTTAGAAGCCAAAGAAAAGGATCTCCCGCCCGCGAGGATAAAAGTAGAGAAATTACCTTGACCGCCCGGCCAAAGGTCGACTCTAACCGTCCGGTCAGAAGGCAAGGAAAAGGATAAGGAAATGACCGCGACCGCCCGGTCGAAGGTCGACTCTGACCGCCCAGTCGGAAGCCAAAGAAAAGGATCTCGCGCCCACGAGAAAAAAAAGAAAAGAAAAGACCTTGACCGCTTGGCCAAAGGTCGACTCTGACCGCTCGGTCAGAAGCCAAGGAAAAGGATAAGGAAATGACCTCGATCGCCCGGTCAGAAGCCAAAGAAAAGGATCTCGCGCCCGCGAGGAAAAAAGAAAAGAAATGACCTTGACCGCTCGGCCAAAGGTCGACTTTGATTGCCTGGTCAGAAGCCAAAGAAAAGGATCTCGCACCCGCGAGAGAAAAGAAAAGAAAAGACCTTGACTGCTAGGCAAAAGGTCGACAAAAGGATTTCGTGCCCGCGAAAATCCAAGGAAAGGAAAGGATAGGACCATGACCGCCCTGTCAAAGGTCAAACAAAAGGATTTCGCACCCACGAAAATCCGAAGAATGAAGGGACAGAAAGATCTCATCTGTCTGGAACGAGAACCCGAAAAAAGAAAGGGATGATCCTTGGACTGTCCCCTAGGAAGGAAGCTGGCTCAGTTGCACTATGGAGGGCACAATTGCAATTGTACTCGTTGTTGGCTCTATAGCACAGAAACTGGTGCTCTTGCTGAGATGCATATGCAATATCCTCTGAAAGAACCTTGTTGGAGTTCCGATCTCAATTGGCTTTGTTTGTGAGTATGCAAAAAGTGAGGGCTTATTTGCAATTTTCCAAAACTTGAGGGCCTTATTGCAAATTTTCCTTATATGACAAATTTCTACTGGCTGTATTGCTGTTGTGCTGTTGATACTTGAAATTATGTTGAGTGCTTGCAAGTTTCTGCTCAAATATAACTTCCCACCCCCTTCGTGGGTTACCCCGCAAATTTCATAACCTTAGGGGGGTTTTCTACAAATTATCCATCTGGTGAACTCTTGTAGACCATGTACTTGCTTTTCTTGGCATTTAGCCTTTTGCCTTTTGCAAGCTGCAGAGTGCTGAGGATAACAATGCAATTCTTGTAGCCATTATGTGCTTCGGACCTTGGAAATTAAGATACTTGCATTGCTTGTGTAAGATGGGGCCCACTGGATAACTGTCATAATTGCTAAATCATATCTGCTGGGGCATCTAACTGTGGTGACACCAAAAACTGTTCTGATGTCCTACAGACATTGATTGGTGCACCAATTGCTGAGGATCATGAACATCTGTGGGTTTAAAGCATATCATCCTCGTTGTTGAATATTGCCAAGTTTGAAGTGAAATGACACTTGTTATGTGCTGCGGCTAGATTCTGGAAGCCCACTTTCCATGTATTTTGCTTCAGGCAAACAAAGCTTACTCTTGCCTTGGAAGAAGTCTAACAAATCCACGGGCAATTGCTGTACATGTCACCAGCCAGTTTCATGTGCCGTGATAGCCATGCTTCTGTGTTGCGTCAACTGACAGGCTTATCCTGAGGTGCCTGCGAGAAGCGTCATCTGTATGCTCCCAAAAGTAGTACCATCCCCATGATCTTCTTGACTTAGAAAGGCAACTGGCATGCCCCTAGTCAAAGACCTATTTCCAACCATAGAGCAGTTAGCATGCCCCTGGTTGGAACGTGTGCAAACGCCTTGCAAAGAAATGCAAAATGCAGAAGTGGTGCGATCAACAATGCTGAATGCCAAGTGATTTATGCAAGACTCATAAAATGGAAGTATGATTTATGCATAGTGTATAAAAGATATGCCCTCAGCGTCGAGGAAGCCTTCATTGCCTGCTACAAGGAACTAGAATGTCCTCAACTCACTTGGTGCTACCTGGATCCCTGGGTTTATGGTGGCTCTCACTCAACCAATGGGCTTTCGGTATAAAATGGGCTCCATGCCAAACTCCAAGGGCCCTATACCTACTTTTTTCAATAATTCATTTTTTTTTACTCCATCAAAGGCATGCTGACCAACCCTATCCCTGCTTGGAGGTAATAAACACCTAGGATGAGGGGTGGCTGCTCTTTCAGTTTAACTTAAGGGGTGGCTAGTCCCTTTGAAAATATGGGCTTGGTAGGTGTACGCTTCGACTCCTCTCCAAGTTATGTGATAGGGATAGAGTCGTCTTGCATGCCTCTCTCATTAGAGCCAACTTCTATCTTCAACTTCTATCTTCTTATTTCTTCTGTGCTCTGATATATATTTTTTATTGTCTCACCCTCAATCACGACCTATCATTTTTTCTCCCTCTGGAGGTATAGGCCCCTAAGGAATTTGTACATTTCGTCCACTTCCCTATAAATAACTGCTCCCTCACTCCCTAGGTCACCTAGGTAGTAACACGTGAGGAGAACCAAACTCTTCCTAAGCAGGCTGGCCTTCCAAATTTCCTCATCAGGCAATGGTTATGCCAATGTTCATATTACGATTACAATGCAAACGAAAGGAAAATACAATGCATGTGATGTGATTTAGGTGATGTGCAGATGCAATAAACAAGAAACATAGCAATGCATGGCCTATAATGGAATGTATTGCAAGGCTCGGGAGTGGCCGACGATCACTGGTATTACTTTTCAAACTAGGGGCGCTGATGGGCGACGATAATCGGTCCAGCGAAAACTTTCTCCGATTCTTGAAGCTTGGTCCTGGTGATTCAGGCTGCAGTGGTGAAACAACTATTTTCTCTTTCTGATTCTGTCGTGCTCTGCTAAGTCCTCCGCGAGCACCTCTGATTATTCTTGGAACAGAATGTCCAGATCTCCAGCTATATCATCTGTTAGGCTTTTTGAGTCTGCCTTCTGAGCAAGATCTTGTATTGCCACTGCCTGACGCACTGCCAACTGTTCTGACCTTGACAGCACTGTACAACTCTAAAACTGCTCACAGGTCTGCTCTGACTCTGAATGATCATTCTCTGGAAAAATTCTTCTGAATAAATCCAAACTGCTAGCGACTATGACATTGAGGATGTGAACAAACTCTGGCTTGGATTCAAGACGCCTGCATTGGTAAAGTTAGTCAAAATGCGGGAAATGATCATTTTGGGGGACTTACCGGAGCGTAGGGGAATTCTTCTGCTGGTAATGATACTCGTATCCCAATCGTTCGTGCTCTCTCCGTTCTTCCGTCTTGACCGGTTTGGCGATTCCTTGGCCGTATTGCCCAAGGGGTTCCTTTCTCATATCCCCACTTGCGACACAAGTTCGACCATCAAACGGGAATCACTACGAATGTTCAAGGGCAGGAATGGAATTGACCGACTCAAACTGGTTGACATGGTACAAAACATTACAGGTTTAAGGCTCGAAGTGGACGAGGTTTGGAGCTAGAGCAGAGACTACCTCAATGGTAGGACGAATCAAACAAATTGACTCCTCGGAATCACCCAAGAAGGATAGATACAACTGACATAAAAATGGTAGGACGAATAAAAGATCAGATAGAATCAACAAGAAAGATGGAATTGACTCTCGAGGGGCCTATTGCCCCTAGGCTGAATGCTGAGGTAATGGCTGGCTAACTATGTTGGGTTGTGCTGGTGGTGCTTGTGCGGCTGCTGATGTGGACTGAGGGCCTGCCGCCTGTGTGCTAATAACGATGACCTTCTGGTCAATCAAGTCCTGGATTGCATTCCGTAGTGTAAGACAATTGTTCGTCGAGTGGCCTGCGACTCAATAGAACTTGCAGAACGCGCTCGCATTATACCAGGTAGGAAGCGGACTTGGTGGCAAGCGAATCTCAGGCAGCCTCAAAAGGGATGTGTAGACACCCTGATTTTGAGGTGGCTCATAGATAAACTTTCCAGATGTTGCTTTGGATGTGCCGAACTCAATCCCATCAGTTAAACCAACCACAAACCTATAGCAGGCCTGCAGCCCAATTAGAAATTCAGACAGGTAGGGGAGAGCACCAAGTTAGAGCACCAATGTTGAGCACGTAGCTGGAGCACCAAGCAGGAGTACATAAGTGGCACACCTAGCTGGAGCACCAAGATGGCGCACCTACCTAGCGCACCATCCTGGCGCACCAAGCTGGCGCACAACCACTTCTCGGGGTGCTGGCTGCTGGCTTTCCACCTCCCATGTCTGTAACGTTCACCAGCGAATATACCATCGAATCTACGCTAGGCTCTTCCTTTACGGGGCTACCTGCATTCCATGGGAGTTACCCTTGCAAAATCCTATATAAAGACCTCCATAGGCAGCCATTGGAAGGATCTTGAGCAAGCTATCTACTAATTCCAGCCACCCAATCTCGTTTTCTTGAGCATTCCCTTGCATTCTAAAGCATCTCCTGCCTTTCCAAAGCAACAAGGATCATATTATCTTGGGTTTTTCTAAGAAAGAACACCTTGGACAAGGTAGGTTCCTCTCCTTTCTTTTATTTTTAATCTTTGCTCTTGCACTGAATAAAACATGCCATGAACTTCATATATAATCTGATTTTTCCTTTTGTTTACATGAGAATTTCATGATGAGATAACTGCTCCATGTATAAGATGCCCAACATGTTAAAATCTGTATGTAAAATCTACATTCTAACACTTATGTGAATTTGTCTTTCTTCTCTGTTTCTTTACACAAAGAACCAAGATTCATGCACATACATGCTAGGGAATAAGTAGCAAATATAGCCTTTATGTATTCATCAT
>JAMKQA010039966.1:0-17674 GCA_024699735.1 Posidonia australis | reverse complement strand
CGGAGGTTTAGATTCAATTACATATTCCAAATTGTCATATTCCAATGCGTGTTTTATTTTCCTATGCCACATCTCATAGTTAACCCCATTCAATTTCTTAATTTTTGCCATTTCAGACGAGAACAGTTTGCTAGCCATTTTGCTACAAAAAATAAAATTTCCAAATTTAAAATTTTGTATCTCAACACAAAATTTAAATTATTAACAAGAAAATTAAATTCTAGAAAATTATTAAATTTTATAATAACTTTCAATATAATTTTCAAACAAAAATTCCAGAAATTTATATAATTTCTAAAAAAATTAACAACTTGATGATTAACAAAATTTTAATTTCAGAAATCGAATAAAAAATTCCAATTTTCCAACATAAATCATGCAAGTATTATTCCCTTTTATTTAATCAAACATGCAAGATAATTAAAATTAAAGCATGTAAATATTATTATTATTATTTAACAACAATATTAATGTTAATAATTCTTAAATAAAAATTTTAATATCAATTAATCCAAAATAAACATTTAATATTCAATTAAATTCCTAATTATTTTAATTAACATGCACTTAAAAGTTAAATTAATTAAATTCCTTTTATTTCCCCCTTTTTTTTTTTTTTATAAATATGCAATCCCAAAACTGTAACCTAACCTCACGCGCAGAAATATGGGGAGGCGGCGCGGGGAGGCAGCGGGCTCTCGCGCGGGGAGGTAGCGGGCTCTCGTGCGGGGAGGCGGCGCAGGGAGGTGGCGCGGGGAAGCAGCGGCGACGCTGGATAGGGGCGCACGGAGACGATCGTGCGGGCGGCGAGATCCGGCGGAGGTTTGCGCGGAGAGGGGGTGGATCGGCGACGCAGGACCGCGCGGAGGGAGGGCACCACAGGCAGGGGCGCACTAGGGGAAGACCGCGCGGAGGTGCTGCAACGGCGTGGGAGGGACCGCGAGGAGGCGCGCGGAACCAGGGTGCGAGAAGGCAGCGGCGCGCAAGGAGGCGGCGAGGGGGAGGCAGCGGCGGGGAGAGGCAGTGGCGCAGAGGGGGAAAAAACCGCGCAGTGAGAGGGCTGCGCAGATTCGGAGCACGGCGATACAGCGAGCTTGGGCACGGTGGCTCTGATACCACTTGAAGGAAAAACAGGGATCGGAAGATCGGGGCTCCGGCGATGGTCAAGTAGGAGAAAGCTTCACTGTAAGATTTTTTTTCACTGTGTCTCTCCCTTACAGTATTCTCCTCTATTTATAGGGGAAACCCTTGACCACCCTCCGCCCATCTTCCAACGGCTCCCCTTCTGCCGTTTCAATTCCAGCAATAAACACTGGTAACCGTCGGAGTTAATCCGGCCATGAATGGGTGAAACGGATGTCCGTTTCACCCTTCATTTGAAATGGTCTTCAATGACCATTACTCACATTTATGTTGTCGAAAGTGGCATCCTTAATGACATGGCATCATGATGATCAAGTTAAAGATGGTATCTTATGTCATCCTGCTAATAGTGAAACATGGAAAGTCCTAGACAGTGCATATCTAGTGTTTGCTTTAGATCCACGTAATGTTAGAATTGGTCTAGCAAGTGAAGGCTTCAATCCATTTTGGCACCATGAGCATTTTTCATATTACGTGGCCCATCATTCTTATGCCATACAATCTTCCACGAGGGTTGTGCATGAAATAACCAAATTTTATAATGTCTCTGTCGATTCCTAGTCCTATAGCACTAGGCAATGACATTAATGTTTACTTGGAGCCGTTGATTGATGAGTTGATGATATTGTGGCAAGATGATGTTAAAACTCACGATGTATGTACAAAATCTAATTTTAAGATGCATGTTGCGGTTCTATGGACAATAAATGACTTTCCTACATATGCGAATTTGTCTGGTTGGAGTACTAAAGGAAAGTTGGCATGTCCTTGTTGTAATAAGGATACATTATGACATCGTTTGAAGCATTCAAAGAAAGAAAGCTATATGTTTCATCATCAATTTTTAGAGACAACTCATCATTATAGTTGTGACAAGAAAAATTTTGATAACACACAAGAATGAAGAGCAATGCCGAACATGTTGTTTGGGCATAATATACTGGAGTAATTTGAGGGATATGAAAATATAACTTTTGGAAAACCAATAACTACTGTTGAAGGAGGTAATTGTAAGAGAAAGCGTGATGAAATTGAAGAAGAAAATAGTTTACCTTATGCTTGGAAAAAAATCAGCATTTTCTTTTGTCTCCCTTATTTGAAGTCCTTATTGATGAAACATAATCTTGATGTTATGCATATAAAAAAAAAAGTATGTGACAACATCTTGTGTACTTTATTGAACATTGACAATAAATATAAGGATAACATACAAGCTCATCTTGATTTAGTAGAAATGGACATTCGAAAGGATCTTCATCTTGAGAAACGTGATGGAAGTCAAATGTATATACCACCTGCATGTTATACATTGTCAAATAAAGAGAAAGAAACATTATGTCAAGTCTTGCATGGTCTGAAGGTTTCCGATGGATACTCGTCAAATATTTCCTGTTGTGTTCAAATGAAAGAAAAGAAAATATATGGACTCAAGATTCATGATTGTCATATTCTTACGCAACAACTTTTACCAGTTGCAATGAGAAAGGTAGTTCATCCAGACGTCAATTCAATTTTAGTGTAATTAAGTGGGTTCTTTCAGCAATTGTGTTCTAAAGTGAAAAATGTTTCTGAATTTGAATATTTAGTGTCATGCTCCAAATTTTCCACAACAATTTAAACAAATTAAATTACGAGAAAATTAAAGCTAAACAGTAAATATCAAACTACCAGGAACCTGTGTGTGTGGCTAGGAGACTCCAAACTATATGCACTACGCTAAACGTCTGCATGCCTGCACCAGCAAACCAAAACACGAGGAAAAACGTATGAGTGACAAAAGTCATCTAGTACGCACCCTACGAAAACTGCGAAAAACAAAACTATAATCTATTTTTCTTTTAAATTCATTTTGCAAACCATTTTCTCAAAACCTCATAAATCAGGCACACACCGACCAAAACCACAAACTAGGGCACTACTAGCCCAAAGCCACAAGCAAAGGCCCTCAATGGCGAAAACCACACACAGTGAGTCGAGAAGCCCGGCGCCAGGCAACCAAACTCTGGCCACAAGAAGTCTGCTGAGGAGAGACCACAGCATTCTACACTACCACGGTGAAGCCACCCTGTGCAGGAGCGATCACTGTCCCACGATTCTCCCACCTGGAGAACCCTCACAAGCCAACCCCTCCGTGGGAAGGCTGTCTTGTCTCTCAGGACGCTACTAGCTACGGGGCACGTGTCCCACCCGCACTGGCCACCACAGGGTACGCTTCCTCACAGCGTCCTCCACACACGGTGCTCAGGAAGGAGTATCATACCTCCACACCAGACAACACTCGAGCCTCAGTGCTCACAGCGACAACAGGAGTATCATACCTCCTCGTCATGCCACAAGACAACTCAACCCGTGGACCACAACCCTAGCCTAGAGACGACGGTCAAGGAGTCTCATACCTCCAAGACCCGACGCCCCTCAATCTCAGGTATCTCAGCCCCCTACCTCAACCAGGGAGTCGCGCCTGACCACCCGAGAATGTCGTCACATTCCCTGGTCCCGACGACACGGTCCCACATTGTCTCGGCCAGCATACAGAAAACCAGGAAAACATTTTCCAAAACAAGCCAACTATTCCTTGAAATCCATCTTCCAAACCATTTTCATATCATTTGAAAATTCTTCCAAAACCTCGGCAAAGCAACGCGTCAAGTGTCCCAGGGGACCACTACTGACGGCCCACAATCCCATCTCAATGGGACAAAACACGGCAATCCAAAAAGCCCTCGGAAAACACATTTTATAAACTCATTTGGGCCCAGATTCGGCATGTCGAAAATCAAGTTTGGTATGCTAAAATCTACTGATTCGATCGACTGGGGTGATTTGGCAGGCCGAATCGACTGGAGGATCAAACTGACAGAAAAACGGTATACCGAACGAAATCGGTATACCGAAATTCACTGATTCGATGTGCCGTTTTCATTTCGGTATGCCGAATTCTGCGAAACCAGAAAACGTCCCAAACCCTACTGTCTGAAATCGCCCCAATTGGGAGCTCCGATTGGACCCCCTAAACAAGCACCAAAAATCTTGCATAAAACATGGAATGTAGACCCTCGAGTCTACTCCAAATCCCAACAAACAAAACTAAAATCCATTCACCGTGCATCAAGATATAAACTCACAAAGGCAAAAGGGTCAAAAGGACCCAAAACACACCAACCATCATAAATGCCAATAAATTCGCCATAAAAACACAATAAATTCTAGAAAAGTAAATTTACCTAGATTTCATGCAATCCTAGCATTTTCTACCAATTTCATGCTCTCTATTACATGAGGTGGAGATGCCTACCTCAAAACAGGCCCCGACGATCTACGACCAACTCTCGGCAAACTTCGACACAACCACGGCCCCGGAAGCACTCCACAGCCTCAAAGATGCACCACCCAAGCTCCACGCACTGCCACGAGCCCTCTACTTCTCTCCCTCAATCTCTTCCTCTCACGACGTGGGATGCAGGGGAAAACAGAGGAAGTCAGGTGGAAGGAGAAAGGGAAAAGGAGAAGGAGGTGGAGAAGGAAGAGTGGGGGAAAGGGAAAGAAGGTGGGGAAGAGGAGAGACGCATCGCCGAGGAGGAGGGGAAAGGAAGAAGAAGGAAGGAGAAGACGGCGATGAGCGGCGAGGAGTGCAGTGCGGCTTATAAAGCTTGCGCCCGCAGTAGTTGAGAACGTGCTCACTTCCGCGTCTCAGCCACTGGCACACCACATGAGAAACCAACCACCCCACCCAACCACCAGCCACAACCAACAGTCCACAAACGCGGGCCCCATGTGGACCCCACACTGGGCCCCACACGCACAGTGCCATAATGCACAGTGCCAAACCACGCACAGGGACACGCAAGCAGAAGCCCACCCACGAGGCCCAAGCTCAAAAGCACAGAATCGCTCAACGGGCCTCAGAAATGTAACACCCATCCAAAAATAAAATTCATAAAATGTATAAAATTACAAAAATGAATTTTGCGGGTGTTACAGTTAGAATCCAGCATTGCACTCATATTGTGTCAATTGGAGCGTATTTTTCCACCATCATTTTTTACTATTATGATGCACTTGCCTATTCATCTAGCAAATGAGGCAAGACTTACCGGTCCAGTCCAATATCGTTAGATGTACCCAATAGAAAGGTTTGTTATATTAAAATATTTTTACTTGTAAATTTTGTATAATTATATAGTATCAGTATTAGTAGACTATAACTGTCTTGAGTACATAATGATGAATGTATCATGATTTTATGTATTTATATTTGGCATCTCAAGTTATGTTTTTATATTTGGAAAATATTAAATTGTATGTTTTTTTAATTTATTATTCAATTCTTTGCAGGATGAAGTACGATGTGGCTAGCAATCTAAGGTGAATTTTATGTCACAAGTCTTCATCAAATTAATACTTGGTTTTATGATAAATTATTGAATTAGTTTTTCTTTTTTGTTATTTGCTGGTTAGGAGCAATACTTCATCTGCACTTCATCCATGAAGTCCAATTTTTTTTGTTTCTGTGACTGATATCTGTTACATTTTTTTTTGGTACTTGACATTGTTGTAATGGATATATATTTGACATAATGTTAGATGTATAACCTCAATCATGTATTTTTCATGGATATATTTGTGTATATATGTATGATGTTATACAATTATTGTATGTATGAATTTATTTCAACTTGTGTTATAGTTTGTTTTTCACATGGTATTTAATTAATTATGTTGTTGCAAGTTGACATATAATTTAAACAGGTTTTCAAAAACATTAAGAATTATATTTTTGTAAAAATAATAATAAAATATCGATGAAATTTCCATCGTTATCTAAAATAATATCCAACATAATAACTGTCGCTAAAAATATAAAATACGGACAGTTTTTCCGTCAGAAACGTTTTAATATACTAACAGAATTTCCATTGGCAAAGTATTAATATACCAATAGAAATTCTGTCGTTACCATTATTTGATGGAAATTCTGTCGGCAAAATTTTATCTTACCGACAGAAATTCTGTTGGTATATTTTAAAAACAAATTTCAGTTATTACTGACAGAAAGGATTTTTACTGACAGATATTTCAAAAAATTCGTCGATAAATAAGAATACTGATGCCCATTATAACTACGAAACTTTACCGATGGATATTCCCTCAGTATTTAAATTTATCGACGGAAATTCCATCGGTAAATTACAGTTTTGTTGTAGTGCCAGTATATTCATTTGCAGTGACTTCGAATACTAGGAATGAAATATGTAAACACCTATCATTAAAGATCCTCATCTTGTCAATAGACCAGGCCGATCATCTACTAACAGAAGGAAGTCAACAAGGAAAATGTTGTTGCCAAGTACTTTCGAGAAATGCAAAAGGAGAAGAAGAAGCAAGCACAAACTGAAGACTAATTGGACTATGAATTCTAATAATGGATATCGATGACCCTAGCAATGAAAAACTTGTATTAAGATCAATTGTAATTTCGCAAGACATTATAAAGCTATCAATGTGTCAATAAAATAATATGAAATTAAAATGGATATTACATTACTGTCAATGTATCAAGTAAAATAGATATTCCAAAGAAGAAGAAGAAGTAAGCACATGTAGAAGACCAATTGGACTATGCATTCTAATAATGGATACTGATGACTATCGCAATGGAAAACTTGTATTAAGACCAATTGTAATTTTACAAGATATTATGAAGCTATCAATGTATCAAGTAAAATAGTTTGAAAGTAAAATAGATATTACATTACTGTTAATATATCAAGTAAAATAGATATTACATCACTACCAAAGTATCAAGTAAAATACTATCAAACTACTGTCAAAATTGTATCAAATTGCTGTCAAAGGATCAAGTAAAATACTATCCAATTGCTGTCAACTACTGCCCATCCAAATACTATTAAACTACTATCAAACTATTGTCAATGTACTATCATTGTATCAAGTAAAATTATTTGGTAGTGCACATAAGTTTTTAAGGAATCTAAGTAGTATTGTTGCTTGTGATGCATGTATTCGCCTAGGATCTTCGTTGCATATTCTCATTCCATTATGCAGACAATCCATCTAATACAAAACTTATGTTGTGCAATCGTTGTTTCCTGACACTTACTGATTACAATTTTGAGCAAAGCTTATTGACCACTCTTTAGAATGTCATAGTCTCGAATTTATTAGCTGGAACTACTACTTCAACAATAACAATGCTGTTTCGTCATTACACTAATAACTTCCTGTGTATCTAATTTTATTACGTCGTCGGTGAGAAGGCTATCATAGGATGTTGCACGACACTCATGGAGGTCTAGTATTAGTAAATGCTAGTGATTTGATGACATAATAGGCTAGGTAATGTAGTCTACTTGTGAGAGATGGTCCACAGTATTGCCAAACATCATTTGAGCTTTGTCAATCTACCATTGGGTTAAAAACTAAGTTGCATTAGTGCCCACAAAGACGACGACATATTTGCCTGATTGATGAAAGTCCCTCTCCTTTTCTAAGAGTTGAATGAAGTAGTTCACAACCTGAGGGATAGAAAACATACTATGTAAACTTCAATTATACGAGCAACAAAATTATGTAGATGAGACTATGGTGAGTTCTTACATCCGAATCGATGTAAGTATCATGCATAAGAGTGTTCTTGAAGTGTGATCTGTTTAGACAATTTGGTTCACTATACCATAACACAGATTCATTTGGATACTTAGGACTGGTCAGTAGCTCTAACACTTGCCTTTCTTTGTAATTTATGTCATAAAATATCAATCCATCTAACCCTTTGAATTTTATTATACGTCTAGGAAGGGTGAGATCTCTAGTTGGGGAGAATCATTGCCTTCCACTATCTTCCTCAAAGACTTGCTCGGGTAACTCCATGACACAACAATGACAACATCATGATAGAGTAATGATAGGAATCGTAAACTATGGATTTATACAATAGAAAGAATTCATAATTATTTTGCCTTTTTTGTATTGTGCAATCATTGTCGTTGTCCTTCCCTAGGTCTCTTCATTGCCATTCGCTTCTTCCTACTTATTGGCTTCTTAGGGGTTATCTACTCTACTAGGGTTCCTTGGGGTTGCACTACTAGGGTTGCTACTCCTATTCTGCTGGGGTGCTTGGGGTTACTGCTCTTGCATTGCAAGGGTTTGTAGACATCCCATTTTTGTAATTTCCATAGTTCATCTAGAATAGGAACCCTTGAGGCACCCTAGATCACGTGGCTAAGGATCTGTAACCATTTTTCCAGGTTTTCCCATGGAATTTCTAAAATTTTCTGGATTTTATTGCATCTCTGTGGAATAAGATAAATGACAGGGGATAAACTATAAATGATTAGGAAATTGCCACTTTGAGAAGCGACAAGACTAGTTGCCTCATTGACAGGTTACGAATCTCATCGCTGCATGTACGGGCAATGAGAATCCTAGACTTTTCTCTCCAGATAATTTGTCATCCAGGACTTTAATATAATATTTGGGATATTTATAAATGTTATTATGATTTTTCTTATAATTATTATAATTTCTATAATTTTCTAACATTTAGATATCTATGCATATCATATAAATCATTATAAATGCTAAATAATTCTAGAAAATTATTGAAATTCGGATGACTTGATAATTAAGGCTACTTATCTTTATCTTACCAAAAAAGAGTTTTTTATGATAAATTATCACATTTTAATGTTATAGCTTATATTTAATTGAAGATAATGCCAAGAAAATAAAGATAAAATCCAAAAATCAAGATAATTACGACTCTTAACTAAATATGATTTATCCTTGATTTTAACTGATGATTTCTCGTAATTATTAAAGATTTAATTTTCAAATCCAATTTACTTAACATTTTAAGTGGATCTTGAATTTGGAAATTAATCTAAAATATCTTTCAATTACGAGTATGATTTTTTCAGGATTGATTTGGTTAATATTTGATAATAAATTCATAATGGATATTTTAAGATCTTAATTTTCAAAATTATGCCTTTTTGGTAGCTCGTTGCTACATAGACCTGCGACTAGCTGATGTGGCAGATTTCTTGCCAATTAGTTACTGATTCACTGCGTGCGCTGAATCTGGGATCTTTTGACTAGTTGCCTATACTGGCGGCAACTCAAAGATTTTGTCACCTATCCTATAGGTGACGAGATCTATAAAGGATTTTTTGCCATATTTGCGAGTTTAATCCTGACTCTTGATCTATATCTCGTCTTTGATAAGATCCCTAATCCCAAAACTCTATAAATTGACCCCTAGGTTAAGAGTTTAAAGGATGTACTTTTGAAACTCTACGGAGGTACATTAAAATCTTGAGGAACCACTTTGCAAGCCCTAGTAGAGAATTTTGAGAGAGAAAGAGAGAGAGCTTTTCAGCCCCTCCTCCATGTCAATCTCCCATATGATATCTTAGATCCTACAGATCATCTCTTATCCAAGTCATAGCGTGTCTTTGGAGCTCCGTCCGACCAACCTCCACCTCCTTCATCCACTCTAAAGCGTATGAGGGTGAAAGGGAGTATTTTTCTCTTATTGCATTTTCATTAACATAAATCCATTGTATGACATAATATAGTCCATGGCATATTCATGTGGGGACAACCCCTGGTTAGTATTAGATTCATTTGTTTATGTTATTTGTTGTTTCTTTCTATTTCATTTACTGCCCTTAAAACTAATCATGATCTATTTTTCATCTATTTTGAAGGGAAGGATTACTACAAAAGTACAAGAATGCCGTTAGGCAGCATCCTGCTACCGACCCAGTGAACCGAGAACCCACATCATCAGAACCACGACACTCCCGCAAGGCGTATTGTTAGCCATTGAATGATGAAAAAGAAAAGTGGCGATCACAAGAATTAACGAAGTGAGTGGGCACCTTGATGATTTCCAAGTCTGTAGTAGCGAAATAAATGAAATAATATCCTGTTCACCTTTATTTTAGCTTTTTAACAGTTTTTAGGTTTGTTTTCTATTCACCAATAGGGTGGAAGCTATTTGTCTTACAAGAAAGTTAAAAGTTCCTTAAGAAAAACTTCTTTCTAGTTAAGAACAAACAAATCGGGTAAAGCAGGCTAGTGCTAGTCGCTCTCCCATGCCCTGTTTGGTTGCTATTGCTAGATTGATAACTAAAGATGTCCTAAGGCATTATTATTGACTTCTCTCTTCGCCTTAAGTCAATAATAAACCTTAATAAATACTTCATATATTATTGTTTCTTGTTTATTTATAGTTTTGTGGTTTGTTAGGAAATGACCTTAAGGACAGAATCTTGGGTTGTAGGCTCCTTTATAGAGAGACAAACCCACAACCTAGGTCCCCTTTGTAGATCTACCAAATATCTAAGGGTGGTATCAAATGAGTCAAAATCCCATTAAGCGTAACCCTAGAAACCTTGAAGCAAAAGCCTTACACCCTTGCCATATGAACCCAACAAGTTGAGAGAACGTAGGTTTAATTAAGCCATTAATCAACTACTTCAACAAGTAAAACTCTCGTTCTGTTTATAAATTCCTTGATTTAATCACCTTGCTTGACATGTCCTCTGTCCAGGATAGACCTTGGCTGCTGGAACAGACAAGCAATCGTGTCGCTTGCTTGAGCGACGCCATTGTTCATCGCCTCTCTCATCGGCGTCGAGTCCTGACACCACTATTATCGGCGACGTTAGGTAGACAACGCTCTGGTTGACTTGTCTACAGTGTGGTTTGTGTTTGAATACGATAACAAGTTACAGGGATCTTCAAACATTGTCCTAGGTCTGCATTTTCTTTATCCAACAACTTGTAAACAATCTCTTTGTATTCTCTTGCATTTGAGTTGTAATGCTTTTTCTAGAAACTTGTTACAGGTTAGAACTTAGTGTTGTAAAAGAATCTGTAGTTCCCTTTATTTTAAGGCTTGTAACATCTTGAGAAGGGAGATCGACAAAGAAGAGGGCTGATCAAAGATGTCAGAAGCGCACTACTCCTATACTAGCTATTCCAACACGTCGATTGCCTCACCATCTATAGGTCAAGCAAGCACAAGCAAGCGGCTTCATCGATCAACATAGGTCTCTCTTCGATGCCCTAACATCATATGGAGGACAGTCAAATGAACAAAGAGGAGGGGATGAAATGAGTCATCACTACTCGTGGAGCACCCCACCATCATTCCATTCATATTTATTTTCCCAAGGGGTAGCCAACCAAACTCATTGGTCCATGGCCCATCATGACCCCTCTAGCCCACAAGCACAAATTACCTATGGATCTTCCTCCATATATCACTAGGGCCCACTAGCCTCACCACTTATGGGAAATAGACATATAGTGCCACCAAGCCTGGCATTAAACTTCCTGACACAAGGCCCTATCAACCATGTCCTCTATTTCATATCCTATGATCTCATCCTACTCTTTTGTCCAACAAGCCATACAATCCCTACCAAGCTACTACTCATATCTTCACCAAGGGGCAACTCCACTCCATCAAACCCCATCCTATGGCAAGGCTCAACCCTCCTTCCCTCCTCAACATGGTACCACTCTACAATTATAGTTCCAACAAGGGTACCAAGGCTAGGGGCAGTTGATCCTCTCGAATTCAAATATTAAGAGGATGATATCAGAAACATTGACAGAGGTAGGGAAAGACGGGGAGAACAACATACCATTAGAAGAATGGGCATACATTAGAGGAGTGTTTTATAGTTAAAGACAAGATACACGACCTCAATTACCATGGGGAGATCATGTGGATGGAATAAAAAGAGAAACTGAGGGAAAGACGGGGAGAACAACATGAAATTCATATCCATTACGACCCCATGCCCAATCATGCAGTAGCTCACATGGAGGCTGAAGATGCACAGCCAATACTCATCTAGTGCGTGCAACCAAACCTTGATCTGGAACCACCCACTAAAGAAGGAGAAGAATCGGATGCACTAGCAATGCCCAAATTGGGGATATGGATAGAGGAGGATGTAGATGAGCCTTGGGAAGATGTCCTAGGATGGGAAACCAAAGACGACAATGAACCCTGGGATAGCCAACAAGATGAGGAGGAAGCTGGTGGCTACGATACTATGAACTAGAAGGGGAAATCATCACGAAGTTTGAAGGAGAGAACATCGTCTTCCAAGATGTAGAGTTGCCTGCGCCTGAGGAACAATCACGCCCATTAATCATCAATGTGCACATCAATCGCCGTTTACTCCACGAGATACTCGTTGACATTGGCACGAGTAAAAGTGTCTACTCCCTATCCACCTTGAAGTCCCTAAGCATTAATGAAGCTAAGGTTACTAGGCACCGCTTCCCCTACATAGTTTACGACAATAGTCAAAGGGAAGTGATCGGGATGATTTAGATGGAGGTCACTACAGGTCCCCTCACCAGCACCACCATGGCCATCATAATGGAAGAGGATCTAGCCTAAACATTAATCCTAGGAAGATCCTGGCTTGCAGAAATAGGTGTCGTAGCATCTCGTATACACCAATTCCTCAAATTCAAACATCAAGGGGAGGTAATTATTGTCAAGGCTAACTACTTGGTAGACTCTAGGATAGCTTGGGAACCCACTACACCAGAGTCAGATGAAGAAGGATTCCCACTAGCACCAAACAACGAAGAACCTCTTGAAGAATGGTACGACTCAGACTCTTAGTACAAGGAAGGACCAGATTCTTAGATGTTTCAAGACTTGATGGGGAGAGATGCTGACCTGCTACCCCTATACGATGAGTATGTTGATCAAGATTAGTACAAGATAGAGGCATCCATCAACTTACTATGTGAGTGCCCTCAATTAGCTTGCACTAGAATAGAGCCTTTGCCCAAGCCACCAGATCCAACAAAAGAAAGTAAGTCTACCAGGGACATCCATGAGTACGCTAGCCAGGGAGAGGCTGACAAAGATCTTCGTGGACATGCTCCAAGGGGTGAAGACAACCTGATGCAGACTTCTCATAATCAATCCACCAAGGGCACTTTACATGAAGCAAACCATGGTCCCGACAAGGCGAAAACTGGGCACAACCCAAAAGAAAAATGAATAGATGTGCCACGAACACTACCACATGAGTGCTTAATGCCAGGGGTAGGCTCCGACAGCCACCTTACAGGTAAGGCCCTCCATCTGGGAGTATGCAACTCGACCAAGCCCGACTAGGAGCAAGCTCATTTTATCTTTCAAAAACATGTAAATAAAACATTTAATTTTCTTTTTGTTTGAACATTTCCTTTTATTTGTCTTTGTTATTTTGTATGCTAGGATAGCCGCTATAGAAAACAATAATAAAGATGAATGATGAGTGTAATTCGCACACCTGACCACTTAATCCATTAAGCAGAACTGCCAAAGTATTATCTAGGGTTTTTTCCAAAGAGAGACTGTAACATTCAGGGAAGGCCTATCCAATGGGTAGGATGACTTGAAAATACCTTCAGATCCGTGAAAGTTACATGTATTCTAGAAGTACATCCTTTAATCAATATGCTAAAAGCCTAAAGAGGACCCATGACCTAGTACCAACTAAGGAAGAAAACTGTCTCCTACATAGAAAGGAAGCTGAGCGACTAGGGTAACCTTAACCTTGTCCTATCTACACATACACTGGCATGGGGAGATAAGAGCAAAGTAGGCTTAGAGCTTAGGTATATCATAAAAGCCAATTGCCCTGTACAGCATGGCCTCCTAGCATAAGTTTGAGAAGGCAGTGATGGAGGAGCGCACCTAAACCAAAGAACTTAGAAAGTGCCCAAAAGAGGGGAGTGTACATAAAAGTTGGGTGCATCGTCATTACATAAGTTTGAGAAGACAGTGATTTGTAGGTACTCAAAATGGGGTGAGACAACTAACAAACAAATAGATGTACCGTCATAGCATAAGTCCGAGAAGGTAGTGATGGGCAGACATCTATAGAAAAATAACTTGAGAGGGGAACCTGCAAAAGAAAAGAAGAAGAAAAAGCCAAAAACCCTTGGGTTAGCTATAAATGCATTAGGGCCAACCAAGAATCTATTGAACCTTAAGTCTCCCCTACTCTTCCACACATAGGCAAGGGGCTGAAAGCCTTAGAAGCTCAGGGACTAAGTAAATAAGGGAGATAATGATGAACTAAAGCTAATATGAAGTCTTAAGTCCTCAAAAGGCCAAGGCTTAGTGAAAAGGGACAACTCTCACACCTTGGATAATACAAGGTAGTAATACTAAATGCATAGGAGGGAGGATTGTGACTGCACTCATCATCAATCATAAATAGGAAAAAAACAAAAAAATTAAAAAATAAAAAAAAGAAAATTCCAAAAATTCCACCAAAAATTAGAAAATCCAAAAAAAGAAAGTAAATTTAAAAATCCAAAAAAAAATAATTAGAAAACCAAGAAGAGCAAAAAACAAATTAGTAGTGCCATCCACCCTTATCTACAAGTGGAAATATAGTAAGTAAGGAAACTAGAACTAGTCTGATCGGCAATGGAACTATCGATCTATCAAGCTTTGGAGTTGAACGTCCTACTCAAGCATGTGCTCATGGTTTGGGTGCATTTTGCCCCACAAAGACATTACCTCGCCATAATCTTAGAGCATCCACGAATGACTCACAATCAGCATCAATTGGACTCCGATTTTCCATCTCCCAGCTAAGGCCAAGACTAAGTCTCTCTACCTAATTTCAAACATAGGGGAGTAAAAGGATAGCATTACAATACTTTTCCTAGGTAACTTAGCCAACCCTTCAAGGTAGGGAAAGGTACACCTTTAATTACTAACATGTTTATTAAGTGTGCAGGTATCATCCCCACTGCGTGTTAGTACATCAAGCCCCATCATGGCACTACACCACGTCCCACCGAGAACGGACTTCCGCCTTTGGAGTCCCAATCGTGTATACAGACACACTACTCCGACTAAGAGGCAAACCCCAGTTTGGCAAAGGAAGGGTTTACTCCCTCACCTGGTTCTTTATTCATAAAACTCCTTTACTTACCAAGTCGAGTTATAGGGTGACGGTCCTTTCCTGAGAGTACTGGTCATGCTCGAAGATAGAAAACACTTGACCATAATGAACTGCATTCATGTATCTTGTATATGTTTATATGGCTAGGCACCACCTATACCCTGTCGACCTAACCTGCCATATGGACCATTCATTGCATGTTGAATGTTTACCCTACATTCTGCATTTGTTTGCTTGAATCATGCATCAATGCATTTAGGACTCATGCATTGGAAGTGGAGCATTGACGGAGCAATGTTCTTTAAGAGTGTGATCCTCCTAAAGTCCAAATCAAGTTCAATCTATCTTCTTTTATTTCAATTCGAGCAAGTTCTCAAACAAGAAGCCACAAACAATTATCAGCTCTTCAAGAGTGTTAGAAAACATTAGAACATGTGGTCCTCCTAAAGCCCAAATCAAGTTCAACCTATCCTCTTTTATTTCAATCCGAGCAAGCTCTCAAACAAGAAGCCACAAACAATTATTAACTTTTAAATAGCTTTTCCTTTTCGACCGGGAATTGGGTAATTTCCCCACAGCCATCTTAGTTTCTGTCCCGTTGAAGTGTCATTCTACATGATTGACATGGTCCCGACACTGGCTGCGACACATAGCACCTGCTTGACCATGCCATGCCTGAGCCTTCAATATGATGGCATTCTTTAATTATTCTTTTATTTCCTTTAATTTCTACCCCATTGAAATGTCACTCTACATGGTTGATAGGTCTCGACACATAGCCCCCGCTTGATCCTCCATGCCCGAGCCTTCATTATGACGGTAATCCTTTAGTTTAATCGAACCACTCGGTTGTGTGACCATGTCTCGAAACTGAGTTTGTTCCTCATCTCACCTTTTAGCTATGTGACTGTAACATCTATGCCTGATTTTCCATTTAATATAAACCATGGAATTTCCTGTACTATTTGTATATGGTTTGTTAATGGTTAATCCAAGTTGTGTTTGTTGGCTGTGGTCTCTCCCTGTGTTTTGTGCTCCTGGTTTTTCCCTTGTAGTGTGACTTCTTTGACTTGTGGGTCTGTGATGCATTTAGGACCCATGTTTGGGGGTGAGACCCACTTGGATTTGAGCTTGGACCTAGTCAAGAGCCCAACCATGCCCGTGACCCTCCTTTCTTTTCTTCTCTGTGCCCATGACCTGCGATCGGTCCTCTACTATGCGTATGCCCTAGCGGGAGGGCTGCTCGTCCCGTCCCCTTCGGAGCAGAGAGGCTGGCAGCTTATCGGTGGGATTCGAGGGATGGCAGGCGCGGAGGTGGCTTTAAAGGGAGGCATGCAGTGCGGGGGTGTGGAGGAGAAACCAAAGAGAGGGAGAGAGAGAGTTCGGAGGCTGAGGGGAGGCAATGCTGGAGGAGAGCGTGCGAGCGAGGGGAAAGCCAGTGTCGTACATCGCCGGAGCTCGAGGGCACGCGAGGCTCGTCGAAGCTAGTTACGCGTTTCCCCCTCCGTTTCCCTTTCCTTGGTTGTGGCATGTTTAGGTTAAGGGATAAATTAAGGATAATGATGTTAAAATCATGCAAAAGTAGGGAAAATGTTGGGAATGAGATGAATAATGTGTTTATGTTGATATCATGTTGATTCATGGGTGTTTTGTGGGATTTTCGTGGGTATTCTTGATGCATGCTACAGTGATGTCATATGAGTCTTATGCCTTTGTGAATTTCCATAGAACAGCATGCTTAATGGTTTTATGTTTGGATTGAGGGGTTTTGAAGTAGACCTGGAGGTCTACACCCCATGTTTTGCTTGTAATTTTCGTGGTGTTTTAGAGGGGTCCGCTCCTTGCTCCCACTTTGGGGAGAAGAGACGACGGAGGCTGGGGAGGTTTTCTGCAATCGCAGAAAATGGTATGCCGAACGAGGTTTGGTATGCCGAAATGCTCCCAAGTGGTTCGCTGGGCCACTGATTCGGACGACCAGGGGAAATTCGATCGACCGAATTAGGTGATTTCGGACAACCGGATGATTTCGGTCGACTGTTTTGGCAGGGGACTGATAAAACTGACAGGGATTCGGAATACTGAGATATTTTTGTTGACCGAATCAAGGATTTTCGGTCGACCGGGACCCTATTCGGTGTGCCGTATCAAGACCCAGGTCTATATTGAGAAATGCTTTGTTAAATGTTGATAAATTTGGATAAATGATGATAAAGGCATGAGATGCATGGAAATGATTTATGAACTATTGCATGTGAACATGTTGTTTTAATGATGCTTTCCATGAATTGCGAAACATGATTTATGTGGATTAATGTAGACCCATGTGAGGGGTAATGGCATGATACAATGACCATGAATGAATGATTAGGGTTCCTTTTGAACCATAAATGATAATGTGACGCACAATGCATGGGATTTATAAAGAGTTTTATGAATGAAAAGAATGGTTTTGTCAATTGTTTTGAAAAGAGAAACTGCATATGGTTTTAAAGAGATTTATGGAAATTGTAGGAACCACAGCTAGACCAGGGCTTGCCGACAGGGGTAGTGAGACC
>JAMKQA010039965.1:0-15961 GCA_024699735.1 Posidonia australis | reverse complement strand
CTCGTCGGCAAGTCCTGGTTTCATTGTAGTTCCTACTATATCCTTTAATCTCTTTAAAATCATAAGCAATTTGTCTTTTCAAAACATTTATCAAAACCATTTTCCATTCATAAAGCTCTTTGCAAATCACATGCAATATGCATCAAATCATTACCTGTGGTCTTTAAACCCACACATTCTTTCATGGTCTTTACACCACGAAATCACCCCTCACACAGGTCCATATCCATACATAGAAGCCATGCTTCAATATCTCATGGAAAACATCATTAAAAAAAACAACATGCTTGCATGCATCATTTCACAAGTCATTTCTATGCATTCCATACATTGATCATGTATTTATCCATATTTAATCACCATTTTTCTATGCATTCTCAAATCAGTTCAGGGCTCAGATTCGGCATGCCGAATCCTGTTTCGGTATGCCGAAATCCCCTGATTCGGCATACCGAAGGGTGGCTTCGGTATACCAAATTCCCTATCAGACTTATCAGTCCCTGCCAAAACGGTCAACCGAATTTCTCCGGTCGTTAGAAGCCACAACGCAGGGTACCGCCTAGGAGCATTTCGGTATGCCGAAACCAATTCGACATACCATTTTCTACTGTTGTAGAAAACTCCCCAGGCCACCGTCTCCCTTTTCTCCCCAAAGTGGGAGTAAGGATCAGACCCCCCATACATGCCACAAAAATTGTCAATAAATCATGGGATGTAGACCACCAAGTCTACTTCAAAACCCCCAATTCGATCATAATAACACTAAGCATGTTGTTCTAACAAAAATCACAAAGGCATTAAGCCCAAACACAATCACTGTAGCATGCTTCAAGAATACTCACGAAAATCATACAAAACACCCACGAATCAACATGATATCAACATAATCACATTATTCTTCTCATTCCCAACATTTCCCTCATTTTTGCATGATTTTTAACATGATTTCCATGATTTTCCCTTTAAACCCAACATGCCTCAACCGAGGTAGGAAAACAAAAAGGGGAATGCGTACCTGGCACCAGTGAGCTCCACGCATGCTCGACGTGCTCCAGCGAGGATTGATGCAAGCTCTCCTTAGCTCGCACAACCTCCTATGGGCACGAAGTTTCTCTTGCACGTGACTCACTCCAGACTCTCCTTCCCAAGGCCTACCGTTCCCCAACGCAGCCTCTGCACCTCCTCTTAACACCCCCGACGCCTGCCATCCCGAAATCCCGTCAGCGTCCACCAGCACGCGTAGCTCTGGACGGAGGGGACGGAACGAGCAGCTTCTCCCCCGCTAGGTTTCACGAGATCCGGAGAAGCGGGTGCGGGTCACGGGCACCGCTGGCTCCCCTTACATGGGGGTTGGGCTCCTTTGACCAAGTCCAACCCTAAGCCCAAGTGGATCCACCACAAACACGGGTCCCAATGCGGAACCGACCCACTAGCCAAAGAAATCACACCACAAGGGAGAGACCAGGGGCACATAACACAGAGGGAGCCCACAGCCGACAAACACAGACTGGATTTACCATTAATTAACCATACACAAATAATTACAAGAAATTCCATGGTTTATATTAAATGGGAAAAAAACCCAGGCACAAATGTTACAACCAACAATGAAGCTGAATACGAGGCATGCATACTGGGATTACAAGTAGCATTGGAACAAGGTGTTCGAGAGCTTCGAGTATATGGGGACGCAATGCTAGTTATTTCACAAATTAATGGTGATTGGAAAACCAAAGACTAGAAGCTTGTATTATACCATGAGCATCTGCTGAAGCTGATTGACGAATTCGAAAGGGTCAAGTTCTCTTTTATGAAGCGAGCCAAGAATGCATATGTAGCTGCATTAGCAACCTTGGCATCATGGCTGTCGCTACCAGAGGCCCAGGCAGTAGATATCTCGGTAACTTGCGTAGAGCTGCCTGCACATTGCATGCACATCCAAGAAGCAGAACTGACAGCCGAATTGCCCTGGTATCATGATATCAAGGTTTTCCTAGAATCCGGTGACTTCTCATCTGGTATACCCATAACAGATAAGAAGACCTTGATACGGTTGGCATCAAAATATGTACTCAGGGCAGGGCATCTATATAGAAGATCCTACAACCAAATGCTTCTTAGATGCGTAGATAAGAAGGAGGCAGATATATTGATGCTGAAGGTTCATGCAGGAACATACGGTCCACACATGAATTGAGTACTTTTGGCCAAGAAAATAATGTTACAGGGTTACTTCTGATCCACTATGGAAATGGATTGTTGCCAATTTGTGCGGAAATGCCACAATTGCCAAGTACATGGCAACTTCATACATGCTCCATCGCAACAGCTGCATAGCATGTGTGACCATGCCGGTGGAACCCTGCATGGCTCTCCTACGGTGCGTGGAAGCACACGAGGAGTCCCAATATGTTCACGGTGAAGATGGTGAATCCGAAGAAGAAGACTAGGCTCGGAAACACCAAGAAAAGATAAGAAAAGGATAAGGAATGGAGTCACCACCTAGTCTTTTAATGGAAGGACGAGGAAAACCAAACACAAAGGAAAAAACCAAATGAAATCAGGACGAAGAAAACATATGCATGCTCCATGCCTAATGGATGTAGTGCATAAATTATTGCGAGCTAGAGAAAAGGGTAAGGATTCTTGTTACACATGGGGAAGGGGTTAGGCACCCCCATGCGCCCGAAGAAATCTGTCTTTCTAGGTTTCCTGCTTACTAATGGTCTATTGTGTGTATGCTTCCCTATTCTGAGTGCACATGCCTAATATAACTGGAAAACATGCCAAATCAATGAAAAGAAGTGAATAAGAGAAAACAAATGATAATCCAAGGGGCAATGTAGGCATTGCAAATGCCACTTTACTGTACGCCCGTGGGCGATGGGGAAAATCATGAAAATCGAGAATACTCAGAAAGCGTCACATAAATCAGCAGAAACTAGAAAAAATCTGATAAAATCAAATTAGAGAAAATAATCCTCATTCGAGTCAATGTCGGCATTGTTAAGCCTATTAATGTATGCCCTTGGGCAATGGAAAACCAAATTATCAAAATCGTAAAAGTCGGAAGAAATCCAGGAAATGATGGGAAAATCAAGTTAGAAATGAGTTAGAAATGCATGCACTATGCAAGGAAGAAGGCATGAGAAAATATGCAGGAAAAATAGCAACAAAATGTACAAAATGCATGTGTGAGTGTAAAAGGTAAATTCCAAGGGTTTTTATGCAAAATTCACATGTTCTCAGTGAAAACTGAAATTCTATGGTTACACCACCAAAAATACATAGGAAAGCACCTTTTGTGTAATTTTGAAGAAATCTAGGTCAAATGTGCAAACTATGCATTTTTGGTCAAATTCAAGGTTCTTAGGGTTCAATATGCAATTCTGTCAGTAAAACAAGTATTTAACGCAATTCTGAAGAAATTCAGGGTCAAATGTGCAAAATAAAAGGTTTATGTTTGAAAACAGGAAGTTCAAGGACTACTGTGCAATTTCTCCCCAGAAAATATGCATTCAGTGTGAAATTATGGAAATTCAGGGTCTAAAATGCAATTCAGAACACATTTAAGCAAATATTTGAATTCTCAAGGTTTAATTTGCAATTATGACAAAAAATTATGCATTCAGAACAATTTTAGTAAAGCTTAGGGTTTCTTATGCAAAACTGCTAGACTTAAATGTATGAAAAGAAACTCAAAGGGCTTATACCAAATTTTAAAGCATGGGAAACATTAATAAGAAAGCTTAAGGGTTACATTGCAATATTTCAGAACAAATATTATTAAAACGATTTTAAAAAACTATTGCAGGGACCTAAATGCAAGACATGAGGACTTATTTGTAAGAAAATAAAAGTATCAGAAGTGTTGTTAAAAGAAAACTATTTTTTTTTATTTTTTTTTAAGAAAAAAGAAACGGCAGCCACCAGCAATGGAACTCCACCATCGACGACTGCCTGGGATGCTCTTCCAAGGCATCCGGATGCCTGATCGTGCATCAGGCCCCACTAGAAGCAAGAGGATAAGGAGGAGAGGTGATCCAATGGTTTGGATTTTATGCTCGACGGTTGGAGTTGGCCCCCCACCTCCCTCGCAGTCGATGCAACTCCGGCTACAACGCATAGGAAGACGGTGGCTCCAGAGGCTGCTGTGCGGCAATTCGAGACTCCTAGAGGCTTAGGGACGCTGAGAGGATGATTTCTCCTAGCTCAGAGGCAAGAAAGGCATCATCCCCTTCCTTCCTGATCCTGCCTGCCGTCGGCGTTTCTTTCTCCAACGAGCTTGGCTACTGGGGCGATCCAGGGCACGAAATGAAGTCTTGGCTACTCCAGAGTGCTAGGGGTGCATCGTGGAAGGTTCTTGGATGCCTGTAGTGACACGACGAGGCTGGAGTGTACGATTTGAGGCTTACTGTTCACCTTTTTCCTTGACGATGACGAAGAATCGTGACTCTGGCGAGCAGCTTTTGGAGGCTGGTAGCGAGTGTTCCACAACGTCTTGAGGGGTGGAGAAGCAAGGGGAGAACCAAGGGTAAAGGATCAAGCACCTTGGGGCATGAATTGATCACAAGATTCGTGCCCCCACCTACATTGCCAGAGAACAGCTACGATGACGCCTGAAACCATGATTCTAGCCAGGGAAACCCTCTGGCACTACTAGAATCGATTGGGGAAGGAGGAGGGAGATCCAAGAAACTATTTTGGAATAAAATTGAGGTCTATGGAGGGCATACCTACGAGGACAGTGGAGATGATGGTCGGAGGTCACCGGAGCGCACTAGAGGTGGGCCTAAAATTGGAATTTTTCTCCTCCCCGAGCTTCCTCTTTGCTCTTGGACCTCTCTAGTTGCTTTGGTTGAGAGAAAATACCTTTGTGGCTATCCTTTTGATTTTTCCAAGCTTTTCTCTCCTTTTTCCTCTCTTTTTCTTCTCTTGTAGATGGGGGGTGTTTATAGGCTTGCAATGGCTAGGTAGGTTGTTATGGGTTGTTATGGTTAGAGTGGGAAGTAGTTAAGGTGAAGTGGGAAGTGGTTAATGTAGTTAAGATGAAGTGGGAAGTGGTTAAGGCAGTAAGGTGGAGTGGGAAGTGGTTAAGGCAGTTAAGGTGAAGTGGGAAGTGCTTAGGGTTTGTTTAGGTGGTTAGAAGTTGTTATAGGTTGTTATGGTGGAGTGGAAAGTGGTTAGCTTGTTAGGTTTTGACTTAGGGTTTAAGGTTTGATTTAGGGTTTAGGTTTTGATTTTGGTTTTTGGGTTTGATTTAGGGTTTAGTGTTTGGATTAGGTTTAAGGTTTGATTTAGGGTTTAGGGCTTGATTAGGGTTTTGGATTGGCTTACGGTTTTAATTAGTGTTTTGATTAATTTTAGATTTTGGACTTGATTTAGGTTGGCTTTAGGGTTTTTGGGTTTTGATCTAGGGTTTTGGATTGGGCCTTGGATTTTAAATGTGATTTACCTGGGTTTTAGGGCCTTGAGTTAATTTTATGGTTTTGAGTTAGTTTTGGAGTTTTGGCTAGATTTAGGGTTTAGGCTGGTTTTGGGGTTTGATTTAGGGTTTAGGGTTCTGAATTAGGCTTTGAATTAATTTTGAGGTTTTGAATCAATTCTTGGGTTTTGGATTAAGTTTTGAGTTAAGTTTACGATTTTAAATTTGATTTTGATTAGTTTTATGGTTTAAGGTCCCATTGCAAGCATATGGGGTGTCTACAGCATGATGTCACCTTAGCCTTTTTCCAATTGGGGAGTTGATGTTATCAAGGCCATACATCCAACTACATCTAACGAGCATCGTTATATTCTTGTGGCCATCGATTATTTCACAATGTGGGTCAAGGCAACATCATATAAAAGTGTTACAGTGACAGTTACAGAAAAATTCATTAAGAATAACATTATTGCCCGATATAGGGTTCCACATGCCATCATATCAGATAACGGAGCTAACTTCATAGCAAAAAGAGTTGAGGACTATCTTCAAGGTTATAAAATCAAACACCACAGATCCTCTCCATATCGGCCGTAAATGAATGGTGTAGTCGAATCAGTCAATAAAAACCTGATCAAGATCTTAAAGAAGATGGCTGAGACTCACAAGGATTGACATGAGAAGGTCCCTTGCGCACTTTGGGCTTATAGGACCTCAGTCCAGACATCAACAGGAGCAACACCATATTCACTTGTTTATGGTATAAAGGTAGTTCTCCCTTTCGAAGTGGAAATTCTGCCACTAAGAATTCTGAAGGAAGCTGAATTGGACGAGGCAGAATGGGTCCAAGACCGCTATGTTTAGTTAGACCTGATTGACGAGCATAGATTGCAAGCCCTGCACCATGCCCAGTGCTACCAAAAGCAAATGGCCTGAGCGTATCAGATGAAAGTTCAACCTAGAAATTTCATAGCAGGAGACTTGGTCTTGCGTGCCATTCACCTACCTAATGCTCGAGGGAAGTGCACACCCAATTGGTGTGGACCATTCTATGTGAAAGAAGCTCTGTCCGGAGGTGCAATCATTCTTGATGATATGGACCATGGTGAACAGTCGGAGCCCGTTAACGCTTCATACCTGAAAAAGTACTACCAGTGATCCTTAGCCAATCCTGGGCCTTGCAAAACATAATGTCACGGTTCATGCATCTCTATGTTCTTACTTGCAGTTTTGGTTATTGCATCCACATCACGTATGGTACAACATATGCATTTTTACTTTCTTCTCCTTTGCACTGTAATCATAATAGAAAACATTAGCACAAACATTGCCCAATGAGGAAAATCGAAAAGCCAGTCTGCTTAGGAAGAGTTTTGATCCTCCTCATGTGTTACTACATGTGTGACCTAGGAAATGAGGAAACAACTATTTGTAGGAGAAATTGGACGAAATGTACAAACTCCCAAGGGGCCTATACTTCTAGAGGGAGAAAAAATGTTAGGACGAGAGTGAGAGTACGAGCAAAAAAAAAAAAAAAAAAAAACGTAGCTATCGGAGCCCAAAAGAAATGAGAAGATAGAAGTCAGCTTCAATGAGAGAAGCATGTGGGACAACTCTATCCTTATAACACATCTTGGAGAGGAGTTGAAGCATACACCTACAAAGCCCACATTCACAAAGGGACTAGCCACCCCTTAAGTTAAAATCTAAAAGAGAGCAGTCACCTCCCAACCTAGGTGTCCATTACCTCCAAGTAGGGATAGTGTAAATCAGCATGCTTTTGAGGGAGTAAAAGAAAAATAGATTATTAAAAAAAGCAGGTGTAGGGCCCTAGGAGTTTGGCATGGAGCCCGTTTATCTCAACAGTCCATTGAGTGAGTGAGAGCCACCATAAACCCAGGGATCCAGGTAGCGCCAAGTGAGTTGAGGACATTCTAGTTCTGTGTAGTAGGCAATAAAGGCTTCCTTGGCACTGAGGGCAGCAATATCTTCTATAAATCATGCATAAATCTTACTTCCATCTTATAAGTCTTGCATAAATCAGTTGCCATTAAGCATTTTCGATCACGCCTCTTTTGCATTTTGCATTGCTTTGCAAAGCGTTTGCCATTGTTCCAACCAGGGGCATGCTAGTTGCCTTTTGGGTTGGAATATTGGCAAAAAAGGGAGTTTCAACCAGGGGCATGATAACCACTCTTTGGTTGGAAATAGGTCTTTGACTAGGGCATGCCAGCTGCCTTTCTAAGTCAAGAAGATCATTTGGACAGTGCTACTGTCAGGAGCATGCGGGCCAACACAAACTGCTTGTTACATTGAGCATAGATTCATTACAAAGACAGACCAAATCAGATTCAGGAATGACACAATGTAAAAGCAACATATAGCATAGATTCATTGCAAAGACAGACCAAATCAGATTCAGGAATGACATAGTGTAAAAGCAAGATTGACCCTTTATTATAATTCATCAGTTGTGCAAAATTTGCTCATTTGATAGCAATGGACTCACAGCTTACAATCAATTGACTCTAGCTCTTTTTGAGCTACCAGTTCTTGTAGATGAAGTGCCACCAGGAGGAAGTTCATTTATAGGCCAAGTTTCTCGAATTTTGGCCTCGTACTCTGTTGTGCAACCCAAACATTCAGTTATGGCAAGACCAGAAGTTTGAATGCCACCATGCAACAGGCAAGCCAACTCGGAAGTTGTCACATTGGAGCCGAGAGTGTATCCTTTGAAGCGATTGGCCATTGGGCTTTGCTTAATTGAATCCTGGCAAAAGCCAAATTAACGCAGAACACGGACAAGATGGTATTCCACACCACCCATAAGCCCTAGAAGGATAACCAGCCGCATATTGCTGTTGTTAAAGAAGACAGTGAAGGGTTTCGCAGTTGTGAACAAAATGCACCATACTACAGTATCATCAGTAATATTTTGCAGTCTTGTGCATAGCTAGTGGACGCCAGGAAGGGTGCGTGAATGATTAGTGCGACTGTAGGAGTCGAAGACAGAATGTTGGGGGTGTAAGTCTTCCACCCCCATGTGGGCAACAAGCTAAGTCTGTTAGAAAAGAGGTAGGGCAGTTAGATAAGCACAATAAATCACTAAAGTAACAGTGTTGGCTTACTTGCACTAAGGCGCCGCAACCATGGAAATGTTGGGAACGTTTCATTGCCCGATCCAAGCAGACATAAGTCTCTGCCAAAAGAATCAGGGCAAGATCAATTTGGTGGGTGATCATGGCCAGCACTACCTCTGCCACCTCAATAGCAACTGTCATCCTGCCATGACTGAAGATGAGCTCCCCAAGGAAGTGCATCACAAAGCCGTGGAGCCACCAGCTACCTGATGACACACGATCATTGCAATCTTGTCAAAATAATTCGGCGTAGCATTGGAGTCGACCCATCCTTGCAGATGAGCCTTTTCTCGCAAGTGCTTCGAGATAAGCTCGTCAGCTGGCTCAGAACAGAAGAATAACTGTCACAGCGTATGAAAACGGGTTGTGACATGTATGGCGATAGGCCGTAGATCCGTCGAACTTCCTCCAAGGTGAGAGTAAGTTCTGATGCCCAAAGAGGAATACATGGAAAGTGGGTTTCCAGAATCTAGCCACAGCGCATAACAAGTGCCAGTTCACCTTCACCTTGGCAATGTTCAACAACGAAGAGGATATGCCCCAAACTCGCAGTTGCTCGCAATTCTCAACGATTAATGCACCAATCCATGTCTGCAGAACGTCGGAGCAGCGTTTTGCTGTCACCATGGTTGGATACCCCTACATGGAAATTACGAAGATAAACGTTAGATCAAAACATAACGGGAATAATATACAAATCAAGTTTGGGCAAAACACAAAGTCATATAGCCAAATGATTTCTCAAGGTGGAGAGGATCAAACAAGTACACAAAAATGAACATGATAGGAATCATGAGAAAATATGCAGCAAATCTGATAAATGATAGAAATCAAAGCATATAGCTTCTTCCCATTGCAAGAAACAAAAGCATGATGAAAAATTGAATTATGTCAAAGATCAAATGGAAGGAGCAGTATGTGGATTTGTGTAAATATAAAGAACCCTTTGAAGGAGGATCATTTTTCCATTGTCACATCAGAGAAAACAGGCAAGATTACATACCATTGCAAGCCAAGAAAGAGCGTAACCGACACTGAGAGAGCAAACAATGAAGCTTGAAAGAGGTTTAAGGGCTTAAGAATGGTGTATGTAGTAGGAGAGGCGGTAGATTTCATTGGAGAATATGAAATAATATAGAAAAGAAAGAGGAGTTGCAATAGAAAAGAAAAGCAGGCTTGCATTCTGAATGCGCACCAACTAGGCGCACGAAGCAGACGCACGAAGCACGCGCACAAAGCTAACACACCACCATGCAGACAGCAAACAAAACCTTCCCTAAAATATCAAGCTCACCCAAACCAACGTAGTTCTTCAAGACCTGTAAGGAAGCATACATTCTACACACACTGATAAATACCCAAGAGAAGCGTTGCATTCCAAAACAGATTTGCATTCATACACAATTAAAACACAAATTACATTGTTCACAGAGTACAAGTCACAGCATTCATACACAAAGAGTGACAAAAAAAGACTGAACTAAAATAAAGGAATCTACTATTCCTCGTCGAACTCCTCGTCGAAAGATCTCTCCTGGTCACTCGTAGCCAAGAGCTAGGCCCCCCGTCGAGTTATCTGGCACGAATACCGAGCAGTAGCGGCAGACTGAGAGTTGACAGAAGAGCTTAGGACCCTCTATGAAACCTCGATGTCAGAGCAGTCCTCCTTAGATACTTCCAAGGTGAATTCCCCTCTAGTGGCCGCATTCACCTCGTTGGCTGGGAAGTCCTGCTGAAAGATTCTCAAAAGCATGTCAGATTTGCAAAAATGCTAAAGTTTGCTGTTAAAAGGAAAGTTAGAAGTACCTGTACAATGTTCCACCCTCGCAGTTCCTGCATGAATTTTGCAAAGTTGTCAAGCCAACTTACGGCATAAACAAAATGAAATTTATAAGTAAATTAAAGGCCACCATACCGGTTTTCGCCTGATGTCCTCGTAAAAGGAGGCAAATTGCTCCTCAAAGCCCTATGGAAGTAAAACAAAACATGGGTTAGATCAAACCTTTTATGTGGAGCAAATTTATTTAAGTAAAAGGTACAGAGTTTTTACCTTAACCTAGTTGGAGGCATACCACATCCCGCGTTGACTGTCGCGTATGGCCTCCTAAAAAAGATAAGGCTTCCCGACCCGCCTATACCATGCTAAATAGTTGGTGTAGTTGGCTTCTCAAAAAATGTGCCCATATTGAGAAGCCATAGCTGCAACATGTCGACTCCTAGCAGCAGGACGAGACGGGGCTGGGAGATCCATGTCTGTAGGGGAAGGAACGGGGATGCAGAATTCATTGAGGAACTAATGCCTCACTCACCTTGGGAGGAACTAGGCCGACTTCTTCATACAGTAAATTTCATCTGCATGCCTCTCAGAACGCGACCGGAGTTCATAGGTGCCCAGTTAAACCCATCATATCTCAATAATGGGCGCAAGTGTACCTATTTGCAAAAAGGACAATCACAACCAATGTAGGCAGATTCTGATGTGCAGAAATAAAATTTATGTAATAAAACTTACATCCTCAAGCTCTACTAAATCCAGAAGATATCGGTAGGACTCGTAACTATAGACCCCAGCAGCAGCTTGGTGGTCGGGCTCGACCCACTGACAAGGTAAGGGGGAAGCTCATCACGGAGGCGACCAAAGCAGTGCCCCTGCGTGATATGCTCCATAGCCTAGTACTAGCAAGAGTAAAATAGAAAGAAAGTTAGTTATCAACTATTATCAAAAACTTTGCAAAAAGGAAATAAATTTTCACTAATACTTACTATAAGTAGGGGGTACAGTCCCACAAGAGACCGACGACCTAGCCTAGTTACGTTGTCCAACCCACAAATCAACCATGTATAGCTAGCCCTGGCCTAGTCATAGTGGTCCAAGTACTCTAGGTTGGTCAGATACGCCAGCCAATCAGCATAGATGCAATAGGCAGAAGAATCACAGAAGATCATGGCAAGCAGATCCAGTAGGAAGTGCCGGAGTACGTAATCGGCCTCATCACTACCCAGCTCCGGGTTGGGCCAGAATTGATCCCTCTCCTGAAGCCAACCCATGGTGATGATATGATTTCCCCGACGTGGCTTTGGAGGAACACGACCCAGGTACGCGGGAGCCAGATGCATCCCGTGAGTAGTCTCCCCAATGATCAGCTCATCACTGAACGGAAGACCCATCAACAGGGCCCACTGATTAGGTAGTATAGTCAACTCTCTAAATGGAAAATGAAATGTGTGTGTCTCGAACCTCCATCTTTCCGCCAAGGCTCGAAAAAAGCTATAATGCCCATGGATGGCCGGAATGTGAAGCAAACCACCAAAGAGAGACTGATGGAGCAAAAAATCCTGCAAAAATGGTCATGCATGGGGGCCCAATGACAATGCATTACCCGATTTACATCCCCAACCTGAAACAACAATGATAAAACATATACAAGATTAGAAAAGTAACAATGACAAAGGCAAGACATGCTAAAGGAAAGGTGAAGATGGTTACCTTAAAATCTAGGCTCTCACAGATATGATCGCTGTTGAGTAGTCGTCGTGCGAAGTTGTCAGATTCCTGAAAGTACAGTTGTTAATTGAAATGTCAAATTTATATCACAGGCACAAGTTGTTCCAAAGGGACTTACCTCGACAGGGATAGCAGGTGCCGAGCTACTAGAAGCCTGAGACCTTGAAGAACTGCCCCGCCACCGTGGGCGAGAACTAGCAGGTCTACCTTAGGGAAGCTGTGAACTCTCTCCCTCGGGAGCTGGGTCATCTTGCATGTAGACAAAGGTCACAAGCATAGATTTGAATAACAGAGTCAAGCAAAGGAAGTGCAGTATATTCAAGCATAGTAAAGCACGAGTCTCGAGATAATACATGGCATTACAAGTATTGTCTATCGAATATATTCATAAATGTGCAGTTAATGGTAGAATAAAAGGCATGGTATGCACAAACAAAGCACATTAGCATGCGTTTAAGTATTTTGACAGCAATAGTTCTTTTTACAAAAGTGTAGATTAAACAAGATGCAAGCATAGCTCAATATTGCAAAATGGGGTCCATTATTAAAAGAAAAGTAGGTAGTTACGTGAAAATATGAGAGTTTTGACCATTATTGTTATTGAGCATTGTTGTTATTATTGCTATTAGAGTTACAAGGTGGGGCTCATCACTGTTGCTTTGAAAACATGGGCATTCACAACTCTGCCATTTATTTGTTTGCCACTGTTTTGTTATTGATCATAGTTTTGCTTAAACAAGGATTGATAAGTGAGAAGCTGATTTAAGGATGGAAAATGGCAAAAGAGTTGACTAAATCATTGAAAGAAAATGGCTATTCATGAATTAGTTCATGGTCAGAACCATGGATCAAGTGACTAGGAACGGCATAAATGGCATATATGTTCAATCATATAAGGAAAAAACCATGTCTTCAATCTGTGTTTCATGGCACAAATGGCAGTATAAACTCAAGATTAATTTACGGATCTGCATGAAATAAATTTATGTTGCATAACAAAACCATCCAACGGTCGGCCACCACCTCACCGTCGGAAATCCCCTTAGCTTGCCGGAATACCAAAAATCCAAACCACCGTCGGCCACCCCACAGCCAACAAGCCACCACCTCACCACCGACCATCCCAGCGGCCCGCTGAAATGCTCAAATTGCCACCCGCAGCCCACTCCGCCCCTCCCACATGCACCACCACTTGGCCTACCGGAGTCCACCACGCCACCACCTAGACCAGTCCACCACCTACCGACGGCCTGAACCCGTTACCGCAACCCTCCACTACCTCATTCACCACCACGCCACTACCAAGACCAGTCCACCACCCGTCGGACTGCACCCATACGCCCTGCCACCACACACCTCTACACAACCACTCAAACCAGTCCACCACCCGTCGACGTGACCTCACCGCCGGAACCCACCAACCGCCGGCCACCAAGAGGAAAAGGGGGTAGGCACCCAACAAAAAGAAGAAGAAAGGCATGTGAAGAGAAGATCAGGGAGAGGAGAATACCTCCACTGGTGAGCCTCTCTCCAGCCAATCCCGGAGGGTCCGAGCCGCCGCCACACAAAGCCCCTGCACGACGCTGCTGCACGCACCTCGAGCACCACACCAGCGCACAACCCAGAGCACCCCATGCACGCCTCGAGGAGGAGAGGAGAAAGGTGTGGCTGTTGGGAGGAGGAGGAGGAGAAATGGAGAAAAGGGAGGATGGGTTTCGTCTTGTTAGGGAAATAAGAAGAATACGAAGAAGGGACGGGTGAAATGAAATGAGAAGTAAGAAAGGGAGAAATAAATAAGGAAGAGTTAGTGGAAGGAAAATAAGTGAATGAAAAATAAAGAAAGAGAGAAAAATAAAAGGGAAGAAATAATGAAACTTTGAAGCATAATCCTATATCAAGCAGTTAGATAAGATGCAACATATGATTTGAGAGTTATGACGGTTAGCCAGCGGGTCCCGTCATGAACCAACAATGCAAATAGTTTGGTTTCCAAGGTCTAAAGTGCAAAATGGTCGTGAAAATTACATTTTGATCCTCAACACTCTGCAACTTGCATCTAAAAGGCAAAATGTAAAATGTCAAGAAAATGAGCGCACAGTTTTCACAAATTCACCAGATGGGGTAATTTGCAAAAAACCCCTTGACATTATGAAATATGTAGAATAGCCTACGAAGGATGTGAGAAATCATATACGAGCAGAAATTTGCAAGTACTCAGCAAAATTTCGAAATTCATAGCATTGCAGCAATACAACCATTAGAAATTTATCATATTAGGCTAATTTGCAATAAAGTCCCTTAATTTTGGAAAATTGCGAATAGGCCCTAACTCTTTTGCAAAACTTGCAAACAATGCCAGGTGAGACTGAAACTCCAGCAAGGTTTTTGAGAGGATATTTCACATGCATCTCACCAAGAATACAAGTTTCTATGCCACTAACCTAGCTGCAAGCACAATTACCTTCTTGCCCTCTAAAGCGCAACTAGAGCCTGCTTCCTTCTTAGGAGACAATCCAGGGAATATCGCTTTTCTTTTCGGATTCTCATTCTAGGCTGATGAAATTCTTCTTTCATGTCTCTTCGATTTTCGTGGGCGTGAAATCCTATTATTTGACTTTTGACCAGGCGGTCAAAGTTGACCGTTGACCGGGTGGTCGAGGTCCTATCCGTTTCTTTTTCCTGGATTTTCGTGGGCATGAAATCATACTATTTTACTTTTGACCAGCAGTAAAAGTCGATCTTTGACAGGGCGGTCGAGGTCCTATCATTTTCTTTTTCTCGGATTTTCGCTGGTGCAAAATCCTACTGTTTAACTTTTGGCCAGGTAGTCAAAGTTGACCTTTGACTGGGCAGTTGAGGTCATATCCTTTCCTTTGCTTGGATTTTCGCAAACACAAAATCTTACTATTTGACTTTTGACCAGACGGTCAAAGTTGACCTTTGATCGGGGGGTCGAGGTCCTATCCTTTTCTTTTTCCCGGATTTTCGTGGGCGCGAAATCCTTATGCTTGACTTCTGATCGAGCGATCAAAATCGACCTTTGATTGGGCGGTCGAGGTCCTATTCTTTTCTTTTCCTGGATTTTTGCGGGCGTGAAATCTTTCCACTTGACTTTTGACCAGGCAGTCAAAGTTGACATTTGATCGGGCGGTCGAGGTCCTATCCTTTTCTTTTTCTCGGATTTTCGCGAGTGCAAAATCCTTCTGCTTGACTTTTGACCAAGCAGTCAAAGTCAACCTTTGACTAGGCGATCAGGGTCCTATAATTTTCTTTTTCTTGGATTTCGCAGGTGTAAAATCCTATTGTTTGACTTTGACCGGGTGGTCAAAGTTGACCTTTGATCGGGTGGTCGAGGTCATATCCTATCCTTTTCTCTCTTGGATCTTTGCGGGCACGAAATCCCTTTGCTCGCCCTAAGTCCATGTGGACAGGGTCTCCTTTCTTGCTTGACAAATCATATGTTTTGTCATGTCCCATTTTCTTTGGGCTGGTACCCCCAACTACTTGGTTGACAACCGTCTAGTTGTCTAGCGACCGGGTTGACAAGACTTGGCCGCCTTGTCATGTTCCGCCTCCTTGGGTTGATAACTTTAATAATTCGGCTGATGAGTCTGACAACTTATCATGTCCTTGCCAGTGGTTCCCTCTATGTGCAGGCTTTCTTTAGTTTTTGTAATATCACTTCAGCATTAACATCAGCATTGCATCTACTTTGAACATCTATTCTTGTGTGCAACACTAGCATCGCCATTGCATTCACACTCAGGATTAGCTCTTGCATTTGTATTGCCCTAGCATCGTATTTTCAACATTTGACTCAACATTCACATGCATGTAAGGTGTACTCTTGCACTTGCATATTTGCATTTGGCGACATGTCATGATTTTTGG